>CAIGRN010058708.1:0-12097 GCA_903798345.1 Fraxinus anomala
ACACCCTTGTATATATTTAAAATTTACCATTCAAAAATCAAGTTTGAAGTTTATTTCTACAAAAATTAGGGTTGGAGTTTATTGAATTTTATATTTTAATAAATATAATAATATTAAAACCCTAATATTTAATTTGTTATCACTCCCATCTCGCCTGCACTCTCGTCTCTCTGTCTTCTTCCCTTCTTCTCTCTCGTCTCTCTCTTTCCTTGTCCCTCTCCCTTATCATCGTCGTCAACGAAGGCCACAAGGCTCATCGTTGTGAGCAGGGATCGTCGGCGTCGCTGCAGCCCAAATCTGAAACGAAGCCATCAATTAGAATCATCAATGAATTTCAGAATTTCAGATTTGGTTAACTGTTAAGGACTTCACCTTTGCTGCTGAGTGCCGATTGTCGAAGAATCGTCGGTTCCCAATGGTTCAGACTCGCCGTCTAGGGCTCCAACTGTCGAACAGGGACGAAGGCTCAAACGAGCAGCAGCAGCAACTGGTCCAACCGTTCTTCTTGAAGGAGTGGGTAATAGGTATTTCAAATGTGAAAGATAGGAGCATCCGAATCAGAGACCTGGAGGCAAAGGTGATGAATTGAAATGGGGATTTCTGGCCGTCCTCGTTTGGAAAGAAATGGATTGGGCATTTGGGCTGTTCCTAATTGCTTTGGCGACGGGTTTGGGATTTTTATTTTTGGATCAGGTGGTAACGGTTTTGTTGGTGATGATGTTATGTGGTGGTGTTGGCGTTGACGAGGTTGGATCTGGTGGCGACGATTTTGTTGGTGATGATATCGTGGTTTTTGTTAGCGGTTGATTGGTGATGATGTGGTGGATTGGGCATTTGGGCTATTCTTAATTGCTTTGGCGGCGGGTTTTGATTTTTTTTGTTGGATTTGATGGTGACGGTTTTGTTGGTGGTGATGTTATGTGGTGGTGTTGGCGACGACGAGATTGGATCTGGTGGCAGTGATTTTGTTGGTGATGATGTCATGATTTTTGTTAGCGGTTGATTGGATTCGGTGGTGGTGATGTCGTAGTGTTGGTGGTTGAGGTGGTGCTGTGTAGACAGTGAAGACGGTGGCGGCGAAATTAGAGGCGATGGTTGTATGTGACCATTTGACCTGTGACCAACTATTTGGTTAACTGTGACCTTAAAATTTGATAATTTGTGATCAACAAATTTGAAAATATGTGACTGATTGATAAATTGTGATCTATATATTTTTTTTATCTATAACCAATAAAGTAAATTGTGACTTTAAAATTCGATATGTAACCAACAAATTTAAAAATATGTAACTGATTAATAAATTGCGACCTATAATTTTTTTTTATTTGTGAGCGATAAAATAAAATGTGACCTATAAATTTTTTAATTTGTGACCTCGAATTAATTTGTGACCAATTAATTATTTAATACGTGATTATTAAATAAGTTGTGACCTAAGATTAATTACCTGTGACCATTAATTATATAATTGTGATTTTATTATATTTAATTAATAAAATATATTTAATTAATTAATTAATTAAATACTTGATTTTTACATTTTTTTAATATCTGATTTTTGCAATTATAAAAGTTAATACTTGATTTATGAACTCTTCCTTCCATTTTTTTTTCTTCATTTCAGGCGTTAGCCCAAATAACTAAGGGTGACCAAAAACACGGCCAACCCACCAAATGAATTGAAACTATTGGCTTAAATCCATGTGATTTAGAATTCGACCGCTTCAAATTAAAAACCAAATTAAATCTTTTGAAAATGATTCGATTTTGGTTTGGATAGTTAATAACTACTTCAAACCAAATCCAACTATTTAGCCAAATTTTCCAAGAAAAAAAATTAATCATTTTATCCAAGATATATTATCTATTCGATCAATTTATACTTTAACAAATTTACTAGTTAGTCGGCTTCTGTGGCTCTTTAAAAGAATAATTTATTTATAATAATTTTCTTAGCTAAGGAGTGAAACTACAAACTTTGCACCTCTTTGGTGGCCATTCTTTCTTTAAAAAAAAAAAAAGAAAGTTTGAATTTTTTTTTTGAAGGAAAAAAAAAGTTTGTAGTTAAAAAGTAGGGAAAAAAAATTGATGTCTAAAATGAGTACGAGAAAAAAGAGTTGTAGAAGTATGAGAATCAAACAGGGATTTACATTTAATGGCTGAACTTGTGTTAATTTATTAGTTTAAGCCTATTTTGAGACAAATATATCAATATTGAACATTTATATTTAAGTATTATAGGAAAATTTCATATCAAAATATTTTTTTTTTTAAAGTTTTATGAAAGATTGCTTTTAATTTTTTTTTTTCAAACCATTTAAAATAATTAGGTCTAAAACAATTCAAAAACCATCCAAATCAAAACGTATTCAACCATATAAATTTATAAATAATAGTAGTTTATGGTGTGGTTGTGCCACATTCTAAAATAGTAGATTGATAAAAAATATGTAGTTGAGAAAAAAGAAAAATTATTAATGTGATAAAAAAAAATGAATAAAAATAAAGAATTGATCATAATTATAGTCTCAAAATTTTCAAAAAATTACAAATGGTCCCACATAAATAATTAATAATCAAAACTAAAAAACAAAAATCATCTTCTTCCTCCTTTCTCCACCTCCTCTTCCCACCACTGTCGGCGGAACTTTTTTGAAGCACAAGATTAACATTTCCCTGGATCATTTTTTCCCGTTCTTCTCTTCTTCAAGCAAATAGAAAATGTTTTTCCAATCCAGTTCTTTTTCTAACCCACAGACCCACATTTCTCTTCATTTTCCTGCCACCATTTTTCTTCAATCCACCGCCCATTTTCGTCCTCAAGTTCTTTAAAACCTGAAGATTGATCCACCATTATCCACCTCCTCACTCTGAGATTCATTTCCATTTTCTTAAAGGGCATTGCTGGGAAACACTAAAACTTTGAAAATCTTGGTTTTGATTAGAGTTTTGGGGATTTTGGTTGGGATCTAAAATGGGTTCATAGGGGTTAATGAATTTCAAATGCAAATCCCACCCTCAAATATTAACTGTAATCGAAAAGAAGCACAAATCCAGTTGAAAATCTTAATGAGAATACCCAAAAACAGAACAATGCGGATCAAAAATTGAAGAGGAAAGATCAATCTACTATTGTTTTAAGCTATGATTTAGAAAACCCAAAAAGAAAACACTAAATTTGATTTTCTTTCATATGCAATCTGGGCCATTGAGTTGTCAATTACTCGGGTTTCTAATTCTTTCAGCAACCCAAATTTGGAGAATATTGGGATAAATGTTTATTTAGAAGGCGGAGGGGATCCCAAAGCAAAGTTCAAGAAGAGAATGGCACCAAGATCTTTTCTTTTTGGGACATTTTATTTGTATTCACATTTGAACATGATGTAGCAGATTCACGTTTGTATGTTTTTTAAAAAAATGAGGCTATAGTTGCAATTATTTTTTTATTTATATTTTATTTAAATAGAAAGATATATTTGTCATTTCTTAAAAAAAAATTATTAAGAATTTTGATGGAAATGGATGAAAATGATGATTTCTACAATGAAATATTGATATATGGGTGAAAATATAAAAAAATGCAACGTTGAAACGTTTTGCACAATAAACTCCATACATATGAACGTTTTGTGCTAATAATCCATGAAGAAAACTACATAAAAATTCTTGAAGTATTTGATAATTACAAACATCTCCTCACTATTTTCAAAAATTTCAAAAATCTCTTAGAATATCTCCAAGAGACTCTTTAAACATGAGATATTTTTATTTTAAAGAGTCAACATTTAAAATTATGCTCCAATAGACTCTTTAAATTAACATTTTAACTTAGAGAGTGAGTTTGACTATCTAAGACTCTCCAAATTTAGATAGCCAAATTCACCCTCTATAATTAAATGCATTCAAAACACTCTCTATAATTAAATGCATTCAAAGTGTTTCAATTTTCAATGTAGAAAAATAATAAAATAATCTAAAGAAAAGCTAGTTAAAATAAAAGATAAAGAAAAATAATAAATATTTTTTGGGAGTAATAAAATTAAGTGTTAAATATAAAGAGTTGGAATACTTCAAAATTTTAATTTTTTAAATTTATAAATGCTCTCTAAATGATAGAATATGCTCTTTAAAAATAAAGAGCCTCTTGGAGATGCTATTACAATGTTTACTTTTGGTAAGAGATTTCCCCTCGTCGACAAATATTTATTTTCCATTCTATCCATCTACATAATTTTGAAATTATTACTTTATTATATTTAAAATATTTTATTTCTTTCTTATTATTTGCCAATTTGATAAGAATTAAAATTCATATTTTAATTTAAGTAAAAATCAACAATTATTTATAACCACATTTTTTATAGGAAAAATTGTAGCAGTGATCTCTAACTTTTTACTTTTTTTACATTACTTTATCCTAATCTTCATTTTGTGCTACTCACACCATTAATTGACCACAAAAGTAAAATTTCACTATGTAATAAGGGTAAAATGATGACTTTGCAATTTTAATATTATATATTTTTTTTTAAAAAAGAAAAAGAAAAAAGGGCTACTGTAATCCCCACCCCCACCCCACGCCACCCCACCCCACCCCTGAAAATCATCATAGCCGGCTCCACCGTCCCAACACCGAATCCCCCAACGTTACCTAATGCCGCCACCTCAAACACATACCGCCAGTACGTCAATCCTACCACAAACCGTTAGCACCACTATGTCAATCACATCACAAACCATTGACCACTATGGTCAATCCAACCACACAAGAAACAAAATAATTTTTTGACCCATTTCCAGTAAAATGCAGCATTAGATCCATTTTTCAATAAAATTCCAGTAAGAATGAAATCAATATGTAACTGGGGAATTGGATTAACAATATATAATCAAATAATTGAAGAAAATATGTACTTGCGAGCTGTATTCGGCTTCCATATCGAACCGGAACATGAACCTCAATGACAACATGTCATGTTACATATTGTCAACAATATTGTACACCAATTATGATTGTTTTTGTTTCTTATAAAATCCACCAAACCATTTTAATCCAAATCAACTTATTTCACCTAAATATAATAAGAACCATCAATTTCCATATTTCTGTTCCCTAAAATCATTTGTTTATTAATATATGTTGATGTAATATTCCCCTAAAAGTGTTACAAGAAAATGTGGCTTTAACGATGGATATTTCTGTCGCTAAAGGCCGATATTCCATCTGTAATCCTACTTACGAAGGATTTTCTCCATCAATAAATATCGAAGGTGAAAATCTTGTAAGTAATTTTTCGATGAAAACATAACCGTTGATGATTACTGACGAAATTACCTACACATACATATTTGTCAGAAATACCAACGAATTGTTTTTTGCAAGTATCAGTAACCGTTTTAAAGATGACTTAGTTTGATGAAAATTACCGACAAATTTGTCATTACTATTTCCGTTGGTAAATTCGTACATTATTTCCTACGGAATTAATTCCATTCCCTTTTTCCGTTCCTAATTTTCAATGAAAGATTCCTACTAAAACAATTTCGACATAACTTTTTTTTTTTATATATAAAATTTATATTTTAAATTATTTATTCTTGTAAATTAAAATATTAAAAATGTAGAAATTTCAAATTCCATTGTTCCTTCTCTCGGTATGCAACTTGGAACATATAATACTTACTTGATACGTGTTTGAAGTACCCATAATTAATTTACATCCGGAATAGTTAAAAATAATACATTTTAAGGGCTTAGAAGTATTGGCCGACAAAATATAATGTCCATTTTGACTAACTCCAACAGTCTGGCCACAAGGTGTTTTGAGAGCACTTCCAAGTCAACACAGAAATATTACTTTCGACTCAATGAAAATAGAAAAAATGTGGTATAGATGATTTGATGCTATATATACCGTCACACCATATATGAACCCACACATTTTGTATGACAGAAACGGCCGCAAGTTGAAGATAACCCACAAATGCAAGTGTGATAAATTCAAAAGAATATTGCGCCACCATGGTGACAATAGCTGGCGCTGCTATTCCCCACAAAGCTTTTGATTCATGCCAAATTTTATTTAGGAGCTTGTTCTTGTTCTCATGAGGTGTTCAACTACTAAATCAAGTGACTCAATCTCTCTTTAATTGCATTCTTTCGATGCTGTTGAATTTGTGTGTAAAGTGTGATCCTAGAAAATTGCAAAGATATTGTAATATGTTTTTCTTATTAAAGAGAAAAAAAATTAATTTATAAATGGAAATGTAATCCTACTCAATGAAGGATTGTTTCCATTAATAAATATCCAAGGTAAAAGTCCCGTCGGTAATTTCTCGATGGAAACATAATAGTCGGTGATTACCGACTAAATTACCTACGCATACAAGCTTGTCGAAAATACCTACGAATTTTTATGAGAAGCATCAGTAACCGTTTTAAGGATGACTTAGTTTGATGAAAATTATCGACAAATGTGTCATTGCTATTTCCATTGGTAAATTCCTACATTATTTCCTATGGAATTAATTCCATTCCTGTTTTCCGTTCTTAATTTTTAATGAAAGATTCATACGAAAACAATTTCGGCAAATTTTTTTTTATAAAATTTATATTTTAAAATATTTATTCTTGTAAATTAAAAACATTAAAAATGTAGAAATTTCAAATTCCATTATACTTTTTATCAATATCTAGAGGTCCCGTCCACATGTTGTAAATGATGGTCCATAGGGAGAACCGCTTCTCGAATATCCGGTCCAAGTATGTATAAGCTGTGGTCGTATTCGATTTACCTGAGTGGATAACTAGGGGGGATTGTCGCCATTCCTCAAGATTAGTTAGGAGAAACTTGGATACCTAAGTTATATAAAAAAATAAATTACTCTTCATGAATTTATGATCTACTTTTACTCGTGATTCTTAACTTCAGCTAGATGGATGCACAAAAGATGTTCTGTTGGAATAGATTTCTCAATCACACGTACTTCAATAGGAAGTCAAGGGCACTGGTACCGCACTGACTGCTACTTCTCTTTTTGCCATGGTATCTTTTATGCACATTTTTGTTCATTTGTGCCATTTTAAACTCAAAAAGCAGTTCCTTGTATTCCTTTCTGCAATTTTTCTGTTCATCCTTATATTTATCCTTACATCGCTAATATTTTGATAATTTTGTGTACTTTATGATCCCTTGAAGAAATACAATCTGTCTCTTATATAGGAGATGTTTTGCTCAACTCCACCAAAGGCAAGAGTTACAACTGTGGAGTTATTGTGGTTGCAACCTTCTTAGATGATCCGAATATTGATTTCAATCCTACAATTTCAATTCCTCCAAGGAAATTACAGGACATGCATGCAACTTCTGTTAGGGATCTCTCCAGTCCTATGAGTATATGGGGTTTCCTTTTACATCATTTGTGTCCATACTTATCCCTTTGTTATATTTTTAATGTATCCCTATTTAATTATTTCCTGTCAGCAAGCATATTTTGGTCTAAACTTGTTGTCGGAAAAGACTTGGTAGGCACTACAGAGTCTCATGATGTACCATTTTCAAGCATCAATATTCTTAAGCAACATGAGGATGATATCGAAAAATGCGTAGTTCGACTCTAACAACACCTAGATGAGGGTGAATAGGTGTATAATTCGAAATTTCAAATTACTAACGAATTAAATAGCAACAAGTCACTTTTTAATTCTTTTCTAGATGATTGAACATTCAGGTCATTTTCGTCCTAAGTTTGAATTTCACAGTTTATATGATCAATCATTAAACAAAGCGAAAACAGTAAATCAACACCATGATGATCACAGAGAAACCCAACTGGAAAAAATTTCGGGCATTTTACCAGTCAATCAACTATAAAAGATTTTAACAACTTACAGTCTATTAGAATGGATGACCCGCACTATCTGATCTCCCGACTACAGTCATTACAGCTCTCCATGGATCTTGTGCTCCGCAACACTAATCCTTAACTGCTGTTACCAAAGCTCTCCATGAAAGTTGCTATCCAGTAGCACTCTTAGCCTTGTGAAATCATCTATCTCCCGTGGATTAACGAAGAACACCCTGTTCTTCACAAACTGGAACTCCAGTCAACTTTCCTATTTCCTCGATCTTCAGAACTCTGACGAGATGTAGATGAAAGGCAGTTTGATATTTGGATTATAGAAACAATATTTTTCTTACCAAAACAAACTCAAAAGTTGAAGGTTGAACGTGGGAATATGAAAGAATCTCTCACAGATGAAGCCCTCTTAATGTTCAACCTTAATTTTCACATTCAGATGAGTTTTGGTATTTATAAATATGTTAGAAAAGCAATGGGTCAGGGAAAAAGCCTTTAAATCGCGAAATAAAAATTTCTTAGATAACCACGTCGTTCGAGCAATGGCATGTCGCTTAAGTGAAGGTGGGGCGACAGTTCAACAATGATGTTTCTATTTTTGTAGCTCGAGCCAAGACAGTCAAGCGAAAATTCGCGTTGTTTTTCCTCCTTTTTGCCAATCTCGAACCCTAGACCTAATAACTCTATTTTCAACTATTTGCACATTACTCATTGACTTTTTAAGCATAGTACAATTCAGTCCTTTTGTTTACAGAATTGATAATTACAAAACATCTAAAACCTAACAGATACTTACAAGGTATTCTCCCATGTGCCAATGACAGATGCCTTGCTGGATGAAGTTCTCAGGTATACTTTTAGGTTTTCTTGCAATAATCATTGCTTAACGTGTGTGGAGAGCTGTGAAATTGATTTTATTTATTTATTGCATTATGCCTTTTGAACTGCTAGATTAGAAAGAATTGAACTTTTATAGTGTTTTTATCTTTATGATGCCTTTCATCCAGGGAATGATCCAAACTTTTTTTCGCTCTGGGGTCAAAAATTAAATGCGATTATTTTAAAAAACAACATATTATTAAAGAAAATAAGTTAATACAATGTCCTCTCCTCAGAAGCAGCATCATTCTAGTGGCGACGAATCCATCGAAGTCCACGTTGAATGTATCCGACAGCACTCTGAAGTGTAGCTAACTCGACAGTGTGTCGATCAACTGTAGCACGAAGCTCTGTGATCTCTGCTATCATTTGAACTTGCTACTCGATCAACACAGTCATCTGTCCCAAGAGAGCAACCGAAGAGTCAATGGGAGCAGAAGCAGAAGGGATTGACTCGGAAGAAGGAGGAACTGAAACTGAAGGAAGAGGGGTCGAAGCCGAAGTCGGCGAGATGTTAGAGGACGGAAGAGTAGTAAAAAAAGGAAAATCCGAGGGATCAAAAGAAATGAGGTCATCAATCGGATCAATCGGATCAACTGGCTATGCTGGCTCAGAAGAAGTATGAGACCTACTCTGGGCGATGGTAGTATGGCCAATCGGTCGGGAAACTTACCTCGGAACCCCCTCTGGAAAACTGACTCCTAAAGCTGTCACTAAGCGATATATCAAACATGCATAGAGCAACCCTACCTTCACCCTGTAGTATGAAAAGCACTCAAAATCTGCGGGCATATGAAAGAAGACAAATAAATGGAATCGCCATGCAGAAGAGCATAAAGAAAACGAGCATTCTCCATTGGTAATGAAGAAGTGTGGGAGACATGCCTTAGATTCGTGCACACAATGCGCAATAGAATCTGGCGTTCGACCGGAAGAGAACCAGTGCGCATCGTACCTGGGCCTCCTTCCAACGGTGTGTTAAACACCGTCGAAATGACTAACGAGTCCGCTGGAAGTGAATCAGGAGTAAGGTAGGGAAAATGGGGTGGACGATCCGAGAAATATGAATAAGACTCGAAACAACGTCCGGAGTAATCTTAACTGTCCTAACCCAAAGAAAACCCCTAAAAGATGAACCACTAACATCATGGATGTTAGTATAGAACTCCTGAACTAATAGACTCGGTAGAAGGACTAACTCGACCAACAAAGGTTCCCAGCCCCGAGCGGCGAGTTCAGGGGATAGGTCAAATATAATGACCTCGCGCTTGAAAAGAACATGATGCAAAGAGAACTATGATCCAAATACGGCTTGGGCGACATCAGAGATAAACCTAATCTTACTATAAGAAGTGGAAGAACTAGGAGTGGAAGCGGCTGTGCATTCTCTCTTAGGCGGTATCTGAAATAGTTGAATAAAAAAATTAAAACCTTAATATACGATAAACTAAACCATGATATGCATGATCGCACGCAAAATGAGGCAAATATGATAACATGCAACGTACCCTGACATGAATGCATGACGACATGCAATGATACCTAGATGTAAGTGATGTGAAGACATGACACATACGGTGATGTCCAGACGCATGGACGTGAGGCCATGACGAAGTGACGTGATGCCATGACTTGGTGACGTGACGTCACCATGTGGTGTCAACATGTCAACATAAACACACACCAATGCACCACATAATGTATACTTCGAACCCTATCTTGACATTCCAACAAACCAAACCAAATCCTGAACAACCAATTCCAAAGCAAACGGAAAGATCAAAGATGACAAAAAATCAAAATCACAAGCACTACCTCAAACACCCAAACCAACGTCAAAAGAACTACCCTAAGCAATCAAACACATGCCAAAACCAACTACAACAACAATCACAAAACCCAAAACACCAAAAACGCACCAAGTCAACCAACACACTCAAGGATATATGTAAATATGTACAAAAACTAAATGACATTGAATGATAATACATTAAGCATGAGTTACAAGTGCCAAAAATCGAACCAACAATGGGCAAAAATCAAAACATTCCAAAATAAATCCAAAAAGGAGAAAAATAAGAAATTTTCGAAAGTTACCTTTAAGTTCGAAGTTTTGATGAAACACCACGTGCAATGAGTGATTTGAGGTGTTTAAGAGGCGGGTAATCTTCTAATTTGGTGTGGATGGAAGAAGTTTAGAAGAAATTGAGAGAAAAAATGAAGAAAAATACGAAAATCCCCAAAAAAATAACGTTAAAATTCAAAATGACGATCTGTCGCTCGAGCGAGGTTCGAGCGACAAGCGAGCGACACAGCTTCTGCTACTGTTACTCGAGCAATCCCCAGCGGAAAGCGGGCGAAAATGTAATTGACAAAAATAGCACTAAAATTAAGAAAAATAGCTTTTTTTTATGTGTAAAATAAGTAAATCAAGCTCTCGACACCTCGATAATTACAATCATGCATGCAAGCACAAGTCGAACATTATCAATAATGACTTTTCCACTTACTCAGTTAAGTTCAAGATAGAGTAAAGTGTATAAATGACTCATGCGCGTAAAGTGTCACTATTTTTTGGTGAAAATGACTCCAAACCTTAAATTTGTGAGAAAAGACATGCGAACATCACTGTTAAATAAGTATAATCCCTACTTATGAAAG
Organism: Fraxinus anomala; assembly: GCA_903798345.1. Taxonomy (NCBI): domain Eukaryota; kingdom Viridiplantae; phylum Streptophyta; class Magnoliopsida; order Lamiales; family Oleaceae; genus Fraxinus; species Fraxinus anomala. The sequence goes on from CAIGRN010058708.1 coordinate 11,404, forward strand.
TCAAATCCAAATGAAACTTTAGGACCTGTAACCAAGCTCAACAATTAATAAGTTTTCTTTTCTCCTTCTGAATTTGAGCATAATTTTTTTTTGTCAATACATCTTATGTGCAGACTCTTGTTCATTAAGTGAATAAATTGACCCCTCTAACTAGAGATGGCAACCGAGCCGACGGCTCTTCAAATAGACGAGCCTGAGCCCGAGCCTAGCAGGCTGGCTTGCTAGGCAAGCTGAGCCAGCTCGGCTCGTTTTTATACGAGCGACTCGTGGGCTTTTTTATATGAGCGGCTAGGGTTTTTTTTATTTATTAAAGGCTTATCTTCTTTAAAAAAAAATTGTGCGAGCCGACAAGCTAAAGCTCGGCTCGACCTATGAGCGGCGAGCTCGTGGGCCAAGCTGAGCTTGCCCGTTGACAAACGAGCCGAGCAGGTGCTGGCTCATTGACAAATGAGCCAATAGTTCGGCTGGTGCGAGCACGAGCCGAGCCCATGCGAGTAAGAGCCAAGTCGGCTCGGCTCTTTGCCACTACTACCTGTAACGAGTTTTAGGCCGGTAAATCCAAGTCAGATGACCATAGGCACCAGGTCATGAAAAACTCCTCAGACTTAATTACTCAAGTCAAATAGGCTCTCAATTACGATGCAACAATGCATGTAGACTATTACAAGTTAAGGTCATCTAAATATAGGTCAAT
>CAIGRN010058750.1:0-11538 GCA_903798345.1 Fraxinus anomala
ATATGCAACTTTCACCACAACGTCCAAGTACATATCAGTTGAAGAGGCATCTCAACTCTTCTTCAAATTTAATGTCAAATACTGAGGACTGCCTAAGGACATCGTCAGTGATCGAGATTCTTGATTCACTGACATACTTTTGACCGAGTTGTTCAAACTTCTTGATTAAACTTTGAGTATGAGTTTTAGTTTTCACCCACGATCTAACGGACAGACAGAGCGCTTCAATTCCGAGCTGAAAAACTATCTTCAGCACTTTATTTCTACTTCACAGAAAATTTGGGTAAAGCTTTTGGATGCGGTTTAGATGCATTTCATTGCCCAGAATAGCTCTTCTCCCAAAAAGAGTCTTTTTGAGATTAGTACTGACCGGCAACCGTTACTCCCTTATACTGTGGATATCGCTCAGAAATGGTAGTTTGTCAAACGTCTAGACTTCGCTCGTGTGCTTAAATTGAAAAGATCATAAAAGAATGTTGTTGAAGAGATTCTTGGCCATTAAAGTACTCAAGTATCTAAGAAATATCTTCAAGAGTACTTGGTCAAATGGAACGAATGCAACAGCGAGTAGAATAATTGGGCAAGCGAAAAGACCTTGAAGCCTTCATACCGTTTATTGAAGTATATCATTCATTGATAGCTCCGAGGATGTCGCCAAAACAAATGAGGGAGAATGTAGGGAGAATGTCACGGACCCCAACTTCACTTAAACCCCGTGACCCTATCGTAGCCACATTTTGCCCAATTTCGACCGCACATTGTGAATATTAGTCTATTTTGAGTTGTAATTTCCATTCCGTGTTATAATTTATTTCAATTATAAAATAGCTAGAAAATAGGAAAAATTTAGTATGATTCTTCGGCATAAAAAGTCTATTCCCAGCAGTTTGATTTTTGTTTCTAAATCTATTATAGGGGGTATTAGTCTTTCAAACTTTCTAGTGTTCGTCCCTGCACTAGCCATTGTAATTTACTGCTTTCAACAATTGTAATTTTTAGCTTTCAAGCAATCAATGATCAAGTTTTTTTCTTTTGTATTTTAAGCTTTCTACAATTTAATCTTCTTTCGTCCTGAAACGACCGAGAAAATGTGGAAGATAGTCTAGCGGAGCAGACTATTGCTGTACGGTATGCTAAGAAGAAAGGTACCCCGTGAAACNATTATGTTTCAAGCTTTCTATTATTTGTAATCAAAATCTCTTTCGTCCCGAGAAAATGCGGAAGGTAGTCTAGCGGAGCAGACTATTGCCGCACGGTGTCCCTTTCTGTGCTAAGAAGAAAGGTACCCTGTAAAACTGGGGCTATCTAGCATCAATTACATACTTGGTAAGCGCCTGCAAAGTTTTTTTTTTTTTTTTTCCTCTTTTCAATGAAAACACCAAATAAACAGACAATAAAGGTACAGGACAACTGGTCTTAAAAGACCAAAACTCATTCCCACTTGATTTGATTGAAGTCCCTTCTAGCAACTACCAAATGCATATCTGACTACATCAAATGGAGAACTTTTCATTTCACAAAATTGATGACTAAGAAATTTGTTTTCCTTCTGGACGGCAATAAATATAGTACAATGAACCTTGTACAAAAATGACAGAAAAGCACCTTCATCCAGTTTATATTTGCTCATTTAGCATGGACATTTCCCCTCCATGAATGCACCGTTAGATGTATAGTTACTGTAGAGAAAGAGCAGAACAATGGCATGTCCGTTATTTGATGATGATTTGCAGGTTGCAATATAAGGCATTCAAGATAAGGCAATCAGACAAACAATTTTCAGCTCAATGTCCAGCATAAGAATTCCCCTTGGAGATTAATTGGTTTAGCCAATTTGAAAGTTTGCTACCGCTATGTGAAATAAGATATAAAATAAATGCTACATATGCTGCTGTTCCAGAACAAACGAGAAAACCAAAAAGCAGTCCATTAACTTCAGACACAAAAAAGTCGAGCAAAAGATATCCATTAATCACTATCACGAGGCCAGCTACTGTCCAAGCAGTTCTCTGCATTACAGATTAACAGAAGTATGAGAGCACAGCATTGATAGATCCTTGTTTATGCCCTCAAAAATAAAAGATATCGATCTGTTTCTCTCACTCAAAATCCCTAGATTCCCTACAAGTAAATATCCAGCAAATCATAAGAAGATGCAACTGGATTTTAATGGTATGGTATCAGCTAATACTCTTAGCGATAACAGATAAAGATGATCTCACGTGCAGAGCTTATCCAGCCAAGATGAAAATTTTGAACTGGAGAACCAAGTGAAATTAACTCGTAAACTCACTAGGAAATAGTATGGCATAGAGAAAAAGGTGACCGACGTGGGAATAGAATTTCATGCATCCAGTGGATAAAGTAGTCATTTAGTCAATAAATTATGCCAGGAAGAAAAGAATTGATGAGAATTATCTGTGTTTGTAATTCTTAGTGTCTTTTATAATCACAAAAATATGAAAAAAGACATTTTGTTTAGGCAGGCAACAAGAAAGAACCAGTATACTATTATCAAAGTAAATCCTACATGATTTGCATGCAAGCAGTAAATAACTTGCTATAAAAGAAAATGTTCGCTCTCTCAGTTGTAAAAATAAATTATGTTATGTAAATATTTCTCTATAACTAAATGAAACAGAATACTTAACTAAGAGTAGCCTGAATCTGCTTGAAGAAATGTCTTGTGAGAATTACTTTTAGAACCCTACACTAACCTTCATACCAATAGATTTTGGGGATAAAAAGTCATGCATTGTACACAAATTTAATTCTTACATAGAATACATCATCTTCATAAACACAATTTTCAAACCATTGGTTTGCACTAGAATTTAATAACAGTGGAATTGTTGACTCACCTCAAGTGCAGGTCCAATTTTGAAGACTCCCATGACCTGCTCCTTGGACACCAAGGTGAGAAGTGGGATCAGTGCAAAAGGTATCTGCATAGACTGTAGGACATTGAGCCATTCATTCAATATATCTAAGGATGCTTCTGATTTTTTGAAAACCAGTGCCACAACTATAGTTGGTAAAATTGCACAACTTCGAGTTATTAGTGCCCTCAACGATTTCTTTAACCGAAGGTTAAGAAATCCTCCCATTATAAACTGTCCAGCATATGTGCCAGTAATAGTACTACTCTGCCCAGCTGCCAATAATCCAATACCCCATATGTAGAGAATTGGAAACAGTCCACCACCATACTTTTCTTGAAGATACTGTCCTGCATTCACTAAGCCTATACTATCTGCCTGTTTACTGCCATAGAACCCTTTAGCAAAGACAGTTGTGACAAATAGATTGATCATGAAGGAGACAAGAAGAGCAACTGAGGACTCGATTGCATAATAATTAATGGCCTCCTGGACCTGGCCTTTCTTGTCAGGGTCAATCTTTCTTGACTGCACCAAAGCAGAATGTAGAAAAACATTATGAGGCATTATTACACAACCCACAACTCCCACAGCTTGTCGAATTGTTCTTGAGCTGAGCTTTGGAACCAAGAGACCTGTTAATATTACCTGTTAATATTACAAACAGACATGATCGATAATCCATACACATACAGATGCCATTTTTTATTTTAATTTTTCTTCCAGTTCCTCATTTATTTCCATCTGTCCTCTAGTTGGGGAGGGGAAAAGGTTATATATAGGTAATATATCCAATCATTTTCTTTTCAAGTGTTCACAGCATACACTAACCTATCAGAAGCTCCTTTCCACTGGGTTTAGTGTCAGCAAACATCCAAGCAAATGAAAGTGCCATTGTTGCAATAAGAACTGCGAAAACAGCTTCCAACTTCCTCACTCCATAGTTTTCAAGAAGTAAAAACATAAAACTGTATAAAAAGTTAACAAAACCAACTTCAGTAATCAAATTGAAAGTCCTATTAATTAAAATGCATACAGTTACACATTCACAATGTCGCACATGCACAACACAGAGAGTATAATAATAAAGCTCCTTTGGTTCATGGGATAAGGGGATATTAATAATGAATCCTAAATTATGTTGTATTTTCAATTGTTTATATGGATCAGTAGTCAAGTAGGATTGTCTTTCAGAAATATAGTGATTAGACAATCCTAAGGGATTATGGGATAGTTTATCGAGCAATTGGGATAAGCTGCAAGATGTAGCTTACTTTGTATGTCGTCCCTTACCTCTCTTCCTCCCTCCCCTCTCAACCTACATGTCTACCTACACAATCCCCTTCCTACTCATCGCTTCACCGCCACCCTCTTGTCCATCTTCAGCCTTCAAATTCACCATCATCCACCACTTACTTTCCAATTTTCATCACCACCGGCTCCCATCCTGTCATCATCAACACAACTCTTGGTAATCCTTCTCCATCCTCCTCAAAACCCAGCCCCAAATCTCTGATGTATAGCCCCAGCCTACGACTTTCCTAACCACGCCCCTTCAATCCAACTCAAATCGAGTGCTCATCTCGAACCAATAACAAGATTGTCTTGGTTTAAGGAAGAGCAAAGAGGCTGGTGGTGTTGCGTCAGTTCCTTTTTAGACGAGTGTGTGCAAGTCTAGACCCTTGTTCATTGCTTTATTTCAATTTTCAACTTTTGGGTAAGAAGTGGATAAATGTGTTAAGAGAGAAAATAATATTTTGCCATTTTCAACCCCATGATTAACTTTAAAAAATAAAAAATAAGATTGATTGAAAAAGATAACCAAGACAATAATGCTTCATTATCAATCCAAAGATGATTGGCTTATCATGGAACATGAATAAATAAGACATGAGTGGTTTCTGAGTATGATGACACCCAAATTCAATCACAGAAGAAAGTCCACTTTTAGATACATGGAAAAAGCAGTACATGACATAAATATAGCAACTTCCACAACAAAAAGTGTCTCTAATGCCAAGCTAATATCATCTTCCACCGACAAGTAAAGGTACCAAATTTCACCACAAGAAATATTTATACTATAAAATTAATGTTGGCTTCCACCAAAAATAAAAAGTACAGCTCAGAATGACATGCGGAGTGTAAATCAGTAACAAATGGCACTTTAACAAAAACTTATTAATCGGCATTATAACTAAAATGCACCGAGAAACATACGGAAAATTTTGGGACCAAGAGAAGAAAAAACCGGTTTTCGAATTTTATGAACTGACATAGGACTACCTCAGTTCCCAGAATTTCCAAATAAGTATGTCAAGAAAAACTATGATTAAAATGAACTTTATCAATCTCTGTTTTTCTAATTAGTTGCAGATGAAAAAACTATAGACTATAGTCCTGGTAGTATTTTTTCCCTTTATTTTCAACATTTCTCATCTACAAAATGAAAAGAAAATTGAAAAATAACATACCAATCAGAAGCCGTAATCAAGACACCAGCCCAAAGGGGGATCACCCCACGGCTCAAAATCTTAATAGCAATGGCACTGCCAATCACCTCCTGAATATCCGCCCCAATCAAAGCCAGCTCCGCCATGAACCAAAGCAAAAGCCGGGCCCAATCAGGGTACTCCTCCCGGCACAGCTCCGACAAGTGCCGGCCGGTTGCCACACCCACCCTCACAGATAGAAGCTGAATCAACAGACCCATAACCGTTGCCCACATCAATAACCAGAGTAACGAATAGCCGGCAATTGCTCCGGCCTGCAGATCCCCCTCCAAATTACCAGGATCCAAGAACGCAATACTCATCAAAAACCCAGGACCCGTAAATAACCACAATTTCTTAAACGAAAACGGTGGCACACTGCTAAAATCTGTGGAGCTGGTGGAATCCAATTCAAAATCAAGAATCAAAATCTTTTCACGGAATTCATACGCAGCTTCTTTTACATCTTCTTGTTCGATTTTTTCATTTTTTTCAGTTGACCGGAGTTGTGAGGGTAATAGACTGTGAGATTCATCTACTTGTTCCGGTTCTTTTCCTTCTAGTACTGGGACATTGGAGGAGTTGGAGGGTGTAAGGTCCTGTTCTTGAGGTGGGTTCACTGTATAATTCGAATTTCCATTCCCTTTTCCCATTAGATGAGGTGTAGGTTGGGGAAGGGAGGTGCGCGGCGGATGGTGGTGACAATAGGCCAAGTCGACGGTGGAGAATCGGGCTACTGGCGGGACGCGATAATTTATAGATTAGTTATACGGGAGAGAGAATGGCCTGCACGCGGTAGTTAGGTATATTGGTACAATTGCCAATAGATTGGAGCCACGTAACGATTTCTAAGTGTGTGAGCATGCTGGCTAAGCTCAATGAGATCTTTCTCTTTATATATATACACACACACATATATACACATGTATCACAGAAGATTGCTATCAATCCTTCAGGGAAAAAATTGATTTATTTCTAAACGACCAAAATTCTAAAGAGTTAATGCTATCAAAGATAAATATGAGGATACAATTCCTTATACTTTCTTACTTATGACGAAATTATTCATTTTGTCAATAAAGAAGGATTAACATTATGCGATGATATTAAATTCAAAGTTAAATTGAAATCAGAAAGATCTGGTAGTTAAAAAGAACAAAGGTTCTGTGAGTAATATGATTTTGGAAAGATCAGTCCTTCATCTTCAAAAGTCAAAATAAAAAAATTTCCCTCTCATTTAAGAAAAATGTCTTCTTCAAAATATTTTGAAAAGAAAAATACTTCTCAAAAATATTCTCAGAAAAGTTCAAAAAGAAAATTTTCGAAAAAGAACTTTTCAAGATCTTCCAATATTACTTGTTGGAAGTGTAAACAAATGGGTCATTATTCAAACAAATGTCTTGTGAAATGAAAGATTAGTAATTTTCAAATAGATGAAGAAGTTAAACTTGAACTTCTCAATTTACTAAATTCTAGCTCAGAAGAAGAAATTTCGAATTCTAAACTTGAGATGCTTTATCAACATCAGGAAAATTATGATGTTGAAACCAGTTCAAACTCCCCTTCTACTTCAAACAAAAGTAAAAATGTTTGTGGTTGTAAAATCATAAATATTCTTACAAAAAAAGAAAACCTTATTCAAAAAATAATTGAGAAAATAAAAAATCATAAATGAAAGAAAAAGTTCTCTTCTTTTGCCTTCTAATACTCGTGTTGAACCATTTAATATTGTTAACATCCGACCTGCGACATAATTAAGACCGATTGTTACATACACACACAGTTTATCTTAATTTGAGATTAGCTTCATAAGGTCAGCTCATAACGCCATGGTTCAAGAGAACATAATGTTTATAGATTCCTTACATATTGAGAAAATATCCAATAAAATTCATTATTACATTCACAACTTACGTCAACGTTCACTTATTTCACCAATCATATGATGTAGTTTCGCCTACTCACTAGTTCATTAATTTCTAGAGACTCACTTAAAGAACGATTTCATGATAAACTGACGAAGCCGACTTGAGTAACCAATGGAGATATGCTAGTAATGTACTTTTTCAGATCAACACTAGTAATTGATAAGATAAGAATGTGGATGATACTGGATTTTCTTTTCCTATAAAAGGGTGTAAAATATCTTTAGAAAGGAGAGAGAACACTTTCATATTTCAAATATCTCCTTTAATGAAACTTTTGTAATTTAGAGGTGATTATCAATAAAAAAAATCTTTATTTTCTCTTTATTTGCTTAAGAAGTTGACTTAAATTGATTTTTACACTTTTGAATGTCAACAAATATGAACAACATATTAAATAGATTTGAAGGAGAAAATCCTTCAAAAACTTCATGTTCTGAATTAAAGCATGAAGTCAATGAGATGAAATCTCAATTTTTTTTTTTATTAGAAAAACATATGAAATATGCCAAGATGAAAGTTGTTTTCTTAAAGACTAAAAGTATGGAACATGAAAACAATCCTTTTTATGATTCATTTGATGATGACACTATTCAATAATTTTCTGAAAATCCTCAATCTGAAGAAAAAAGATTAACATTATTAATCGAATTCAACTTCAGAAATTGTATGACTATTAGAGTTAATAAAGAACTCAAACTCAATAGTAAAGTCTTAATTGATTCTGGTGTTGATCAAAATTGTATTGGGAAGGATTAATCCCTACTAAGTATTTTGAAAAGACTACTAAGCGCTTATATGGTGCCAGTGGTAAAAAACTTAACATTTAATATAAACTTTCAAAGTCAAGTTTGCAATTTTAATATTTGTTTCAAAAATATATTTTATTTAGTCAAAGATTTAGACCAAGAAGTTATTCTTAACACTCATTTTATTATTCAAATTTATCCATTCCATACTAATTCTAAAGGTCTTACCACCAATATATTGGGGCAAGATATATTTTTCACATTTACAAATCCTCCATTTTACCGAGATGTGAATGCTTTGAAAAAGGCATCTATTTCAAAATTAATTAATAGAATTAATTACAAAAAGAAACATATTCAATTTCTTAAAGAAGAAATTAAATTTTAAAGAAGTGATGATTAATTAACGGACTCTTCAATTATTGAGAAAATTTAAGAAAATTGAAAATGAAATATGTTCTACTATTCCAAATGCTTTCTGGAATAGGAAGAAACATGCTGTTTATTTTTCATACAATTCTGATTTTCATGAGTCAAGTATTCCTATAATGTTTCAACTTATTCAAATGAATAAAGATTTGCTTACTCATTGTATCAAGGAAATCAGTGATTTACTTGATAAATGACTGATTCGTCAAGGTAAATCCCCTTGGAGTTGTTCAACCTTTTTATGTCAATAATTCTACTGAAATTGAACGAGGTGTTCCTTGTTTATTTATCAATTACAAGCCTCTCAATAAAGTTCTTCAATGTATAAGATATTCATTGCCTCAAAAGAAAGATATGTTAAACAAATTATTCAAAACAACTATCTTCTCAAAATTTGATATGAAGTCAGGATTCTGGCAAATTCAAATTAAAAAAGAAGATGGATACAAAATTGTATTCAATATTCCTTTAGATCAATACGAATGGAATGTTATGCCATTTGGTTTTAAAAAATGTTCCTTCAGAATTTCAAAAAATTGTAAATGATATTTTTCAATTCTTTTAAAGATTTTATCATTGTTTATATTGATGATATTCTTATATTTTTTGAAAGTATAGAACACCATTACAAACATATTAATACATTCATTCATGTTGTCAAAATGATTTAGTTGTTTCAGTTAAGAAAATTATTTTTTGTCAAACACGTATAAGGTTCCCTAGGCTAATTACATACAATTAGGAACACGTACACCTATTCAAAGAAGTCTAGAATTTGCTGATAAATTCTTCAAAGAAATTCTAGATAAAATAAGTTTGCAGTGCTTTTTAGGCTCTGTCAATAGCATTAAGTTATTAAATTTACAGAACAGTTTGTCAAATATCTCATTACGCCGAATCACATTCATAAGAAAGCGACGTTATAAAAAAAAATTCATGCCAATTCGAGCTATCTTCTAATCACAAATATTGGTGATGTTGGACTTTATATAGCATAATATTTTATAATAGCTAACGTTTTCAATATGAGTTTTACCATTTCAGCTGGAAAGGATTTAAAATGAACGTGATCTTTAATTAACCAGTAAATGATTGATATAATTATTAAATGATGGATAGATCATACTTGTATATATGGAACAAAGAGCTACAATTGGGGATGCGTTGAAAATAAAAATGTTTCATTCTTTAATGCACGGTCTGAAATTTGATCTTATTAACCAACTGTATGTGTTATATTTGATATGCACATAGCGTATGGGATCCCCGTTAACTTGACATTGATGATGTCAATTGGAGGCTAGGACTTGGGCTCGTTTCACTAAAACTATCTTGACTAGGGTTGAACATGATACAACTCGTTTGATTCTTGACTTGGGCTCGTTTCACTAAATCTATCTTGACTCTTGACCCATTTTTCATTCCCATGTGAATTCATTTAAGTGTCTTTACTTATAAGTGTCATTACTTATGAAAAGAAACTATATTAATAGTTATCTTTTGGACTGAAATGACATCAATGTCGACAAATTTTTACTGAAAGCGAACCTAATATTGTTATGTTAGTTCGATTATCGTTTTGCACTCCAATAGAGATGGAGCATCATTACTGGGTGCTAGCATCACTCCTAAGTGAGATCCATCAGTCCAGCTCGATGGACGATCCTGTATCGACAACCTTCGAAATTTCCAAAGTTGTCCACCACTTTAGAAGTTCTCGGATAGAGAGAAAGTATCTTCGTTAATCTTTTCTTCGTTGTTTGAGTGAGATCAATTGCTTGATAACCTTTTTCGGTCTTCTTGGGTATGTCGGGTGGCCATGAATGGTGGAATAGATGTTTTGAGCTAGAACACGATAAGTGTTGTTACTTATGAACATAGTTACATAAATGACATCACTGTGTTGTAGTTATGTTTTGGATTGGAACATTATCAATGTCGACAAATTTGCATTGGAACGAACCCAATGTTGTTATATTAGTTCGACTATCATTTTGCGCTTCGATCGAGATGGATCATCATTACTGGGTGCAAGCATCACTCTCAAGCGAGATCGATCGATTCAACTTGGGGAATGGTCCCTAATCAACAACCTTCGAAGTTCCTAGAATTTTCCACCATCTTCGAAGTTCTTCAATGGAGAAAAGTATCTCTTTTCGCCTTTTCTTCATCGTCCGAATGGGATCAACACGCTTGACAACTTTTTTCAATCCTCTTAGGTGTGGTATGAATAGAAACGACATCACTGTCATTGTAGTTATATTTTGGATTGAAACGACCTTAACAATTGATAAATATTGTTATGGAATAGACCCAATGTCATTATATTAGTCAAAACAACATCAATGTCGTTATTTTTATCATAAAGACATCAATATTGTTATGTCAGATTAATATATGCGATACAAGTCATTTTATGGGGATTCCATGTCATTATTTTTATTTGGAACGACTTCAATGATGTTATCTAAAGCAGTAAATTTTAATCATAACTTGCTTATGTCATCATTTTTTTTCTTACGACTTCAATATCATTATGTCAAATTGATACATGTGATACAAGTCTCTTTTACCATAACGATTGCAATGTAGTTATAATTGTGCATAACGACTTCAAAATTTCAATTTGTTATCGATTCACATAGAACGACGAGATTCAATGTGAAAATATGCCAACTCGCTTGTACCTGCTTTCATGTAAACATTGTAAATCACCCATATCACTCTACTTCAATACTTCATTGCAACCAATAATATTTAAATATTTTAGACAAAACATCATGTCAGAAACCATAGAGTCAATTACAAATACATGATTAATTGTTAATCTGAATGTGCTATAAACATCAAAATTATATAAGTGATAGTCTAAGGCTCAAAGTGCCATGCTAACAACGAATACTAGTATCGTGATTCCCCTCCGACGTCTAAATTTCTCAATTTATCACCATATCAAGTTTGAATACGTTTATAGTGTACTCAAATGATAATTTTTCCCATGAATACTTGTCGAACTTGTCGAAATCATCCACCAAGTTGAACTTGTTGGAAAAAATGGTTTAGT
>CAIGRN010058754.1:0-15033 GCA_903798345.1 Fraxinus anomala
ATTGATCAAATAGCAACCTATAGACTACTTAATACAACAGAAGAGTTCTTGGTGCAGAATAAAAAAAAAAATCAATAACAACATAACATTCTAAACTTCTCATTCTTCATCAGTATCTAGGAGGGGTGAAAAGTTCAAGTTCGTAACTTTATATTCAATGGATATGAACCATCTACGCCCTCTTCTCCATCCGCAATAGCTTCCAGAGCATTTTCTTTGCCACCTGCGGCACCCTCCTCAATTTGTTAACCACCGCCTGTACCAGCATTTCGATTCAGATTAGGGACGTCGAAGAAGTCTTCCTCAGTAATAAATGATGGAGATGAAAAGGCACGTCTCCGTCAACGATTTGGGTGCAATCGCATATAACCAAAAGTAACAATCAAAATGCTATTAAATGCACCATTACTAAAATGTCACGTACATCATACGGGCCAATGATTAGTGTATGTGTGTGCATTGTACGCTAAAAACCCACGTTCTTCGCACGTATTGAGTAGCTTATGTGTGTGTGTGTGTGTTTATATATACATACAATTTTTTTTATGTTGCACCAAAAGGGTAGAATAATTGATGGCTAATAAAGTCTTTGCTTCTAATATATTGATGAAACAGCGACCCATACACTACCTGACACAGCAGATGAGTTTTTGGTGCAGAAATAAACTAAAAATATTTTAAACATAACATTTTAAAGTTCTTATTCCTCGTCAGTGTTTAGGTGAGGCGAAAAGTTCAAGTCCGTAAGTTTATATTGAATGTAGCTGAACCATCACCTCCACCCTTAGCAGTTACATGAGTATTTTCTCCACCACCACCAGCACCGTCTTGTATTTGTTGACCATCTCCTGCAGCAACATTTTGATTTAGATTATGGACGTCAGCGAAGTCTTCCTAAGCCCCAAAAAATGGAGGCAGAAAGGTAATTATCCATTCATGATTTGGGTGCAATTGCAAATGACCAAAAAGTAACAATCAAAATACTATTATAATACGTCATTACTAAAATCCCACATATATCATAGGTGCCAATGACTAGTCTGTGCACGTCTGTATGTGTATTTTTTTTTATGTTACAGCAAAAAGAAAGAATAATTGATGGCTAATAAAATCATTACTCCTAATTCATTGATCAAATAGAGACCCGTAGACTACTTAATACAAAAGGAGAGTTTTTTGTGCAAAATAAACTAAAAATCAATAACAACATAACATTCTGAACTTCTCATTCTTCATCAGTATCTGGGAAAGGTGAAAAGTTCAAGTTCGTAACTTTATATTCAATGGATATGAACCGTCTACGCCCTCTTCTCCACCCGCAATAGCTTCCGGAGCATTTTCTTTGCCACCTGCGGTACCCTCCTCAATTTGTTAACCACCACCTGTACCAACATTTCGATTCAGATTAGGGACGTCGACGAAGTCTTCCTCAGTAATAAATGATGGAGACGAAAAGGCACGTCTCCATCAACGATATGGGTGCAATCGCATATAACCAAAAGTAACAATCAAAATGCTATTAAATGCACCATTACTAAAACGCCACGTACATCATACGGGCCAATGATTAGTGTATGTGTTTGTGTGTATTGTACACTAAAACGCCACGTGATTCGCACGTATTGACTAGTTTATGTGTCTGTGTGTGTATATACATACAATTTTTTTATATTGCAGCAAAAGGGTAGAATAATTGACGACTAATAAAGTCTTTGCTTCTAATATATTGATGAAATAGCAACCAATACACTACCTAACACAACAGACGAGTTTTTGGTGCAAAAATAAGCTAAAAATATTGAAACATAATATTTTAAAGTTCTTATTCCTCGTCAGTGTCTAGGTGAGGTGAAAAGTTCAGGTTTGTAACATTATATTGAATGGAGATGAACCATCACCTCCACCCTTAGCAGTTGTATGAGTATTTTCTCAACCACCACCCTCTTCTATTTGTTGACCATCTACTGCCGCAACATTTTGATTTAGACTATGGACCTCGGCGAAGTCTTCCTCAACCCTAAAAATTGGAGACNTTAGCAGTTGCATGAGTATTTTCTCAACCACCACCCTCTTCTATTTGTTGACCATCTACTGCCGCAACATTTTGATTTAGACTATGGACCTCGGCGAAGTCTTCCTCAACCCTAAAAATTGGAGACAGAAAGGCACTTCTCCATTCATGATTTGGGTGCAATCGCAAATGACCAAAAAGTAACAATCTAAATACTATCATAATACGTCATTACTAAAATGCCACATACATCGTAGGTGTCAATGACTAGTTTGTGTGCGTGTGTATGTGTATACATAAACTTTTTTATATTCCAGGAAAAAGAAAGAATAATTGATGGCTAATAAAATCCTTTCTCATAATTTATTGATCAAATAGAAACCCATAGGCTATTTAATACAACATGAGAGTTTTTGGTGCAAAATAAACTAAAAATCAATAACAACATAACATTCTAAGCTTCTCATTCTTCGTTAGTATCTAGGAGAGGTGAAAAGTTCAAGTTCGTAACTTTATATTTATGCCCTCGTCTCCATCCTCAATAGCTTCTGGAGCATTTTCCCTGCCACCTGCAGCACCCTTCTCAAATTGTTGACCACCGCCTGTAGCAACATTTTGAGTTAGATTAGGGACGTCGACGAAGTCTTCCTCGGCCTTAAATGATGGAGATGGAAAGGCACGTCTCCATCAATGATTTGGGTACAATCGCATATAAAAAAAAGTTACAATCAAAATACTATTAAATGCATCATTACTAAAACGCCACGTACATTGTACGAGCTAATGATTAGTGTGTGTGTGTGTGTGTGTGTACACTAAAACGCCACGTGCTTTGCACGTATTGACTAGTTTATGTTTGTGTATATATACACACAATTTTTTTATGTTACAGGAAAAGGGTAGAATAATTGACGACCAATAAAATCTTTGCTTCTAATTTATCGATGAAATATCAACCAATACACTACCCAACACAACATACGAGTTTTTGGTGCAAAAATAAACTAAAAATATTGATAACATAACATTTTAAAGTTCTTATTCCTCGTCAGTGTTTAGGTGAGGTGAAAAGTTCAAGTCCGTAACTTTATATTGAATGGAGCTGCACCATCACCTCTACCCTTAGCAATTGCATGAGTATTTTCGCCACCACCACCAGCATCCTTTTCTATTTGTTGACCATCTCTTGCAGCAACATTTTGATTTAGACTATGGACGTCAACGAAGTCTTCCTCGGCCCTAAAAATTGGAGACAGAAAGGCACTTTTCCATTCATGATTTGGGTGCGATCACAAATGACCGAAGAGTAACAATCAAAACACTATTATGATACGTGATTACTAAAATACCACATATATCGTACGTGCTAATGACTAGTTTGTGTGCGTGTGTATGTGTATACATAAACTTTTTTTATGTTACAGAAAAAAGAAAGAATAATTGATGGCTAGTAAAATCCTTATTCCTAATTCATTGATCAAATAGAAACCTATAGGCTACTTAATACATCGAGAGAGTTTTTGATGCAAAATAAACTAAAAATTAATAACAACATAACATTCTAAACTTCTCATTCTTCATTAGTATCTGGGAGAGGTGAAAAGTTCAAGTTCGTAACTTTACAGTCAATGGATATGAACCATCTACGCCCTCTTCTCAATCCGCAATAGCTTTTGGAGCATGTTCTTTGCCACCTACGACACCCTCCTCAATTTGTTAACCACCGCTTGTACTAGCATTTCGATTCAGATTAGGGACGTCGACGAAGTCTTCCTCAGTAATAAATTTTGGAGACGAAAAGGCACGTCTCCATCAACGATTTGGGTGCAATCGCATATAACCAAAAGTAACAATCAAAATGCTATTAAATGCACCATTACTAAAACACCACGTTCATCTTACGAGCCAATGATTAGTGTGTGTGTATACACTAAAACGCCACGTGCTTCGTACGTATTGACTAGTTTATGTATGTGTATATATACATACAATTTTTTTATGTTACAGCAAAAGGGTAGAATAATTGATGGCTAATAAAATCTTTACTTTTAATTTATTGATTAAATAGCAACCAATATACTACCTAACACAACGTATGAGTTTTTGGTGCAAAATAAACTAAAAATATTGAAAAGATAACATTTTGAAGTTCTTGTTCCTCATTAGTGTTTAGATGAGGGGAAAAGATTAAGTCCGTAACTTTATATTGAATGGAGCAGAACCATCACCTCTACCCTTAGCAGTTGCACGAGTATTTCCTCTGGCACTAGCAGCACCCTCTTCAAATTGTTGACCATCTCATGCAGTAACATTTTGATTCAAACTATGGACGTCGACGAAGTCTTCCTCGATCCTAAATAATGGAGATGAAAGGGTACTTCTCCATTCATGATATGGGTGCAATCGTAAATGACTAAAAGTAACAATCAAAATACTATTAAATACATCATTACTAAAACGCTACGACATCATAGGTGGCAATGACTAGTTTGTGTATGTATGTATGTGTATGCATAAACTTTTTTCTACGTCACAGCAAAAAGAAAGAATAATTGATGACTAATAAAATCCTTACTCCTAATTCATTGATCAAATAGAAACCCATAGGCTACTTAATCCAACAGAAGAGGTTTTGGTACAAAATAAATTAAAAATCAATGACAACATAATATTCTAAACTTCTCATTCTTCGTTAGTATCTGGGAGAGGTGAAAAGTTCAAGTTCGTAATTTTATATTGAATGGAGATGAACCATCTATGCCTTTTCCACCACCTTCAGCAGCTGTAGGAGCATTTCCTCCGCTACAAATAGAACCCTCTTCCATTTATTGACCACTACCTGAAGCGACATTTTGATTCAAATTAGGGACATTGATAAAGTCTTCCTCGGCCCTAAATGATGGAGACAAAAAGGCACCTCTCAATCCACAATTTGAGTAAAATCGTAGATTACCAAAAATTCACATTCAAAATACTATTAAAAACGTCATTACTAGAACGCCACGTACATCGCACATGTCAATTACAAGTGTGTATGTGTGTGTGTGTATTATACAATAAAACACCACGTGCTTCGGATGTGCCATGACTAGTGAATGTGTGTGCGTGTTTTGATTCAAATTAGGGACGTTTGCGAAGTCTTCCTCGATCCTAAATGATGGAGATGGAAAGGCACTTTTCCATCCACGATTTAGGTGCAATTGCATATGACCAAAAAGTAACAATCAAAATACTATTAAATGCGTCATTACTAAAATGCCATGCACATTGCATGTACCAATGACTAGTGTGTGTTTTTTTGTGTGTGTATGTAAACTAAAATGCCACGTTAGTTTATTTGTGTGTATATATACATACATTTTTTTATGTTACAGCATGAAGATAGAATAATTGATGGCTAATAAATTTCTCACTCCTAGTTCATTGATCAAATAGCAACCCATTGACTACCTAATACAATAGAAGATTTTTTGGTGCAAAATAAACTAAAAATCAATAACAACATAACATTCTAAACTTTTCATTCCTCGTCAGTGTCTGGGAGAGGTGAAAAGTTCAAGTCCATAAATTATATTGAATGGAACTAAACCATTTACACCATCTTCTCCACCCGCAGCAGTTGCAAGAACATTTCCTCCGCCACCAGTTGCACCCTCCTCAATTTATTGACCACTGCTTGCAGCATTTCGATTCAAATTAGGAACGTTATCAAAGTCTTTATCGGCCCTAAATGATGGAGATGTAAAGGCACCTCTCCATCCACGATTTGGGTACAATAGTAGATGACCAAAGGGTAACAATCAAAATACTATAAATACGTCATTACTAAAACGCCACATACATCGCACATGCCAATGACGTGTGTGTTTGTGTGTATTATACGATAAAACACCACGTACTTCGCACGTATCAATGACTAGTGTGTGTGTGTGTACATACAAGTTTTTTATGTTACAGCAAAAAGATAGAATAATTGATGGCTAATAAAAATCTTACTTTTAATTCATTGATCAAATAGCAACATATAGGCTACCTAATACAACATAAGAGTTATTGGTGCAAAATAAAATGAAAATCAATAACATCATAATATTCTAAACTTCTCATTCCTCATTAGTATATGGAAGAGATGAAAAATTCAAGTTCGTAACTTTTTATTGAATAAAGCTGAACCATATACACCCTCTTCTCCACCCTCAGCAGCTGTCAGAGCATTTTCTCCACACTAGCAGTACCCTCTTCAATTTGTTGACCACTGCCTATAGCAGCATTTTGATTCAAATAAGGAAAGTCGGCGAAGTCTTCGTCAACTATAAATAGGGCACCTCTCTATCCACGAATGGGTGCAATTGCATATGACCAAAAAGTGACAATCAAAATACTATTAAATGCGTCATTACTAAAATGACACGCACATCGCACGTGCCATAACTAATGTGTGTGTGTGTGTGTGTGTGTGTGTATTGTAAACTAAACCAATTCCTTACTCCTAATTCATTGAATAATTATAAATTCCTTATTCCTAATTCATTGATCAAATAGCAACCCATAGGCTACCAAATATAACAGAAGATTTTTTTGGTGCAAAATGAACTAATAATCAATAACAACATCGCATTCTTAACTTTTCATTCCTCGTCGGTGTCTGGGAAAGGTGAAAAGTTCAAGTCCGTAACTTTATATTGAAATGCGGTTGAACCATCTCTACTCTCTTCTCCAGCCTTAGCAGCTGTAGGAGTATTTCTCCACCAATAACGACGCTCTCCACCATTTGTTGACCACTGTCACCAGCAGTATCTTGATTCAGGTTAGGGACGTCGATGAAGTCTTTCTCGACCCTAAATGATAGAGGCGGAAATGCACTATTAAAACTTAAGCGAGAATATGGTAATATGTAAATAATAACAAGAACACAAGATTTACGTGGAAACCCAACTACAAAAAAAATAACGGGTACATGAGGAAAATTTACTAATATTAAAATATGTAAGGAGTACAAATTATGTTGGATGATCTCTCAAGAGATATAATTACTTCAATTTATAATAGAAGACGAGTCTAACAAAATTAGAGTCCTAATATAATAGGCATAACCAATAACAATGTTTGAGATTGAATATGATAGAAAAATTGTCAAAATAATAAAATCCAATTGCACCAGATGACATGACCGCTCGAGTAGCACCCTCGCAGCTAGCAAACGATGCCACAATCGGTCGAGTGCTTGCCTAGTAGTTAGCGAGCATTGATATCACTGAAATTGTTGCTTCAGAGCCCGAGGAATGGTGTTCAATGTGAATCTTCTCCTTGCTTACGTTTTAGACTTTTTTCAACTACCAACTCCCAATAGAACTTCCAAATAGAATTTCAAATAAAATTCGGGTCACAACCGAAATTTTCACTTTGACACGAATTCTACTTCAAGGAATAAAATAATAACTCTTCAACATTAATTCTCCAACAAAACTCTCAACCTCTTCCACAAAAGCCCCTAAGGAAAAACTTGTAAATACTTAAACTTAGTTAATTAAAAAATTTGTATTAAGTACCCAGCTCAAACAGTACACACCAGACAGTTATAGTATCCTATAAGAAGTTATTAAAGTAGTTCTGACTACAGCGTGTAGACAGATTATAGTGTCCTATGTGATTTACTCAATTGTAGAAATTAACAAGTAAACCCCTAAAGGAAATATTTACGGGGCAAATCAACCATAAAATCGAACGATTAAAAATACAATAGCTTCGCTTTTGTAAATTTGAAAAATGAACAAAAAACAATCAAAAGAAATCTAAGAACAACTTTCTAGTTTTCTTTTTTTGACTTGTTGTAGAAGTATAATCAAACCATCCAATCTTGAGTTTATCACCACTTCACTATTTTACTTGGGCATGACTAGCACTTGGATTAAGAATCTCAATTCTTAACTTACGCAAAGCAGCTTAATCTTTGAATTGGATTGAACATTCAAGTTCTCGTGTTTCCTTCAAGTACAGTTGATGAACACGATTTTGCTATGAGATTATTCAATAATGCATGGCACGGTGTGTACTCTCTGGAATATGGCAAAACTCGTTGCTACAGGTTCAATGAGATCCTGGTTTCTCAAAGCAAACTTTGAAAGTATTCAATAAGATATGAGTCTGATTACCCTTGCTGAAGACGGCAAAACGTGTGGCTACTAGGTCACCGAACTTTGAAATTTTTTCCAAGGCCATTAATCGTCCCTTGTTTCTTAGCTTCACTTATATAAGTAATTTACTAGGCACACATTGAACTTACCTAAAATTAAAACATTAAAACACGGTAAGTATATAATCATATCACCTACGATTTATTTGATATGGTAATTAATAGATTTAAGGCAAAGTTTAATATTAAATCAATCTTTCCTTAAATCAATAGCCAATATTAGATTAAATCTTACCTAAACTTATACACAATAGAAGGGATAAAAATATAACCAGATCATACAAGATTTATTTGATATGATAATAAATAAATTTAAGGAAAGTGTAATAATAAACCAATGTTTCCTTCACTTTAATTATTTAACCTATCAAATGATATATAGGATTGGTAGGTAAATAAATCTGTATTAGATACAATATGGAAAGTCGAAATTGCATCCCGTTTTGGGTATTAAAACCCTAAAATCTGTAGCCAAAGAATTTTATTGAAAACTCATACCAACCAATCAGTCAGGACTGACTATCTGCTTAGGAACATCATCCCTTTTTCATGTTTTTGCCCTTTTTATTGACATTTAAAAATCAATCTATAGTAAGTGAGCTGAATCAAGTTTTTAGAGATAGTCAAAACTTGAGGTGGAAAGTCAGCCATTGATATTGTCCTGTTGTCAGGTTATGTTTGCTACTTTCACTGTAGTTTTAGGTGTCTATCCTGGCAATTTATCATATCCAACTGCTTTAATAAACTTCAACTTGGTAGATTCTTTCTCTTTTCCTTTCTCTTTATAACTTAGGTCTTCTTTGATATTTAAGGCTCTCCATAGCTGAGAACTTCATTTAAGCGGACGATTCCAATGGTCATTTGTCTAACTTTCTCCTTGGTGTGGTCCAGTTCAACCAGGAGTTCCAAGATTTGATTTTCATTTTCATTAAGCACTTTGGATATGGCCTCTTTTTCGGTTACAATAACAGTCCTCTTTTCTTCAACGAACTCCATCATTGCTAGAAGTGTAACATTCTTTTCTTGTTTATCTTCTAAGTTTCTTTTCAATATTTTACATTATGAACATAGGTTGTTTGGTCCGGTTGTGTCATTGTCCAGTGAGTTTGTACCTACAGGCAGCAGTTGCAGCGAGTTAGCATCAGATTGAAGACTGACAGTAAATGAGGTTACTGGGTTATCGTCTGTTATATCCTCCTCGTCTGAGTTTGACTCTCTATCTTCTTCCTCGCTCCATGTTATGTTCATGGCTTTCTTACATTGGGACTTTTTAAATGTGTTTTTTCATTCAGCTGTAATGTGTCCAAATCCTTCGCATTCATGACATTGAATGTGATTCTGAGTTCTTTCCACAGATAATGTAGTGTTTTGCCTTGAGTTGTTAAAGACTTCTTCTTTTGTGGTTATTGAGGTCTTAAGCTTCTTCCTTCCTGATCATTGTTTAGGAATTTATTAAATAGTTTAGTGAGCATGGCCACATACTCATCACTATCATTTTTATTTTTCTACCTTAACCTGCTTGACTTTAAATGCAATTCTCGATCATTTTTTCTTCTTTCTCCTATGGAGATGTAACTCATAGGTCATTAAAGACCCCCACCAATTTTTCTACCCTTGTACTCTCTATTTCTTTACTATCCTCGAAGGCAATTACCTTGGAATGGAATTTGTCATGCAATGATCTAATAATCCCTTTCACTATTTCACTTTTTGAATACTTTTTTTCCCAAGGTATAAGCTGAGTTGGTGATGTTACTTAACTTGGCATAGAAGTCTTTGAAGTGTTCATCGTCCCTTATTGTTAGTTGCTCAAATTAAAGTGTAAGCATTTGAAGTTTAGAAGACTTCACAATAGAGGTTCCTTTAGAACAACTTGCAATATGTGCCACACTTATTTATCCACCTTACATGTAGAAATCAAGTGAAATAGATTGAGTATACAAATGAGAAAATAGCATTTAAAACTTTTGAATTCCAATTAGAGCTATGAAAATCTGTAGTCTCACACTTATATATTCTTCTCTCTTTCTACATCTTTTTCGATCACGATGGGAATTTTATAGCCATACATGATTGAATGCCATGCTTTCACCTCGAAGGATTGGACATAAACAAGCATCCTAATTTTTCAATAGGATTAATAGTCCCGTCTAGAATATAAGGTTTAAAAGGTATGCGTCCATTGCTAGATTTTACGTGGATCACACTTTTTAAAAGTGAAACCCCTTTGATGCAAATTGTAAATATTTAAACCTAGTTAATTAAAATTTCTTTCTTAATCACCCAGCTCACACCGTACACGCCAGGTAGTCAAAATATCCTACAAATAATTTTTAAAGCAGTTTTGACTACAGCTAGGTTATATTGTTCTACATTATTTGATTAATTATAGAAATTAATAGGTATGAAAATCAAATATAACATGGTAAACCCCTAAGGGCGAGGTAGCTGTTATGAGCCTTTTTTAAATTAATGATTTTAAGCGCTTATGAGCAGATCGATTTTGAGTGATATTAGTAGATGATATTAAAAATAGTATAACTCATGTTTAGGAGTTTATTATCCATAGTTCTGAATTTGTTTTAAAGAATAAAATTACATATATGTCCCTTATAGTGAAATTTTCAGTTTATAGTTTCTTGTATGATTTTTTTTATTCACCATTGATATTTTACTTATAGGTAAATTTTTACATGTAAGTTAATATTTACTTTAAAAAGTTAAATATTTAGCCCTTGGTTAATCCTTTCTTTTTTTCAAAATACATTTTCTCTTTCTTCTTTTCAGCTATACATTTTTTAATAAAATAATATTACACACAACCAAAAACTTGTCTTTCATTTTTAACCACACATTTTTCATGATCTATTATTTTAAAATGTATTCTAGACCAAAAATGGAGCTCAAACATGCATTTACTTAAAATAATTATATTATGAAAGGTAAGTTTGAAGATAATATAAGAAACGGTCAAAAATAGCCAATTTGGTAGGTTGAGAGAACCTTTCAAAATTACACTACACCGTTTTTGGTTGGTTTTTAAACCATCCAAAACCGATGCCAAAAAACTAGCAAGCATGGGTTCTTAAAACCCTTATAAATGGTGCCACTCAAAATCGGTGAAAAAACTCCCAATCAGACCCAAAGGAAAATATCCATAGGCCTCCATGCTACAGGTAAATCAATCCACTAAATCAAACAATCAAATACAAATAGTTTCAGTTTCGAAATTTCACAAAAAAAAAAAAAAAATCAAAAAATCTAAGAACAACTTCTTGGCTTTCTTTTTCTTTTGACTTGTTGTGGAAGTGGAATAAACCATAAGGTCTTGTCTTTATCGCCACTTCACTATTGTACTCGATCACACCCACCACTTAAATTAAGAATCACAGAAGTGGAATAAACCATAAGGTCTTGACTTTATCGCCACTTCACTATTGTACTCGATCACACCCACCACTTAAATTAAGAATCACAATTCTTAACTTATGCCAAGCAGCTTGATCATTGAATTGGATTGAACATTCACGCTTTGATCATTGAATCGGATTGAACATTCACGCTCTGGTGTGATTTCTTCAAGTACGTTTGAAGAACATGATTTTGCTATAAGATTATTCAATAATGCATGGCACCAAGTAAACTCATTGGAGTATAGCATAACTCATTGCTCAAAGTTCTTTGTCGGGATTCTAGTTTCATAAAGCGTGCTTTGAAAATATTCAATAAGGCATGAGTCAGGTCGCCTTTACTGGAAGATGGCAAACAGGTGGTTGCTAGGTCATTGAACTTCGACAGATTTTTTCAAAGCTATTAATCGTCCATTGATTTCTTACTTCACTTATGTAAGTAACTTACAAGGCACGAATTACACTTACAAAAAATTAAAGCATTAAAAGTATATAATCATATTACATCTAATTTATTTGATATGGTAATAAATAGATTTAAGGAAAGTTTAATATTAAATCAATATTTCTTTACAGCAATAACCAAGATTAGATTAAACCTTACCTAAAATTATACACAACAAAATTGGTAAGAATATAATCATATCATACATGATTTATTTGATATGATAATAAACAAACTTAAAGTGTAATAATAAACCAAACATTCCTTAACTTTAATTATTTAACCTATCAAATAATATCTAGGATGGTAGGTAAATAAATCTGTATTAGCTGCAATATGGAAGTGAAAATTGTGTTCCATTTTGAGTGTCAAAACCCTAAAATCAGTAGTCACAGAATTTTGTTGAAAACCCGTACCACCTCATTAGTCAGGACTGACTCCCTGCTTGGACAACATCCTGTTTTTCGAGTTTTTAGCCATTGTTATTAACATTTAAAAATCAATCTATATCAAGTAAGTAAACTAAAATGATATGTAAAAACATATCAAAATATTATTCCAACAAAACTCAACAACAAAAACCAACCAAGTCCAAGCTCTACACAAGCTCAGTTGCATTCAAAGCATAAACAACCAAATCTGTCACACCGAACCTCTGTAGAGGCCTAATATCTCTTCTGAGTCTATCTTTAGCAATAAAATATTGTTGCACTACTGGTGGTGATGGTAAAGCAGAATTTCCCTTAACTTCTAAACTAAACTAGGATGTATTCTCTAATATACACCCTGGGCAAAACTCAAAATCCATCCGTGTGTTTAAAGTTTGCCGATTTATTTCACAAGAATCTATAGAATGTAAATAACAAAGCATTGCGCTTTCATAAAATATAACGTCTCTGTTGATTAATATTTTTTTGTTTCTGGACACTATAACATATATGCCTTAACACCAGACTTAAAGCTAAGAAATACTCACTTTCGAGATCTAAGTTCTAATTTTTCATTACCAAAGTGAGTGTAAGCATGACATCGAAATATCTTCAAATCACCATAACTAGGAGAATTGCCAAACCATACCTTTCTTGGATTCTTTTTATGAATAGCTGTTGAGAGTGAACGACTACCAAGAAAACAAATAGCAGAAACAGCTTCAAATCAAAATGACTTGGGTAAACCAGCATTGGAAATCATATAACATACTTTCTCAATCATATTCATCCATCCTCTTTGGCACTCTGGTTTGCTGTGGAGTCCTACAGACTGTCAAGTACCTAAAAATTTCTTCTGACTTGCAGAAAGTATTAAACTCATTAGAAAAAAAATTCCAAACCATTATTAGGGCAGAGACATTTCACGTGCCTCCCTGTTTGCTTCTCAATCATGGTCTTCCATGCCTTGAATGTATTGAACACATCACTTTCCTACCTTAAGAAAAACACCCATGATCATCAATAATGTTCAGCATATAATAAGCACCCCCTTTAGATGGCACCCTAGATGGTCCTCACAAATCAAAATATATGTAATCAAGTGTTCTCTTCATGTTGTGAACACCTTTGGTGAATCTAAATCTTTTTTTCTTCCCAAAAAAACACTGCTTAGAAAACATCATTTACACCAAGAAATCGTATCTTGCTCACTTCAACCATCATATTCT
This sequence comes from Fraxinus anomala, assembly GCA_903798345.1. Classification (NCBI taxonomy): domain Eukaryota; kingdom Viridiplantae; phylum Streptophyta; class Magnoliopsida; order Lamiales; family Oleaceae; genus Fraxinus; species Fraxinus anomala. The sequence continues at coordinate 13,717 of CAIGRN010058754.1, forward strand.
CACTCATATGCCACAAATATGCCAAAGTCTAGTAACTTTTTCATCTAAGAGTACTTTTATGAACTAAATACTTATGTGTTTTTGTATTCTCTAACATACACCCTGAGCAAAACTCAAACTCATTCTGAGTTTAATGTCTTCAAATATAACGTCACTATTGATTAATACTTTCGTTTGTTTGTGGACACCATAACTTATTTTCCTTAACACCGGACTTAAAGCTAAGAAATACACACTTTCTAGATCTAGGTTCTAATTACCAAAATGAGCGTAAGCAAGACATCCAAATATCTTCAAATCACCATAACTAGGAAAATTTCCAAACCATGCCTTTTTTTTGGATTCTTTTTATCAATAGTAGTTGAGAGTGAACGATTACCAAGAAAACAAACAGTAGAAATAGCTTCAACCCAAAATGACTTAGGTAAACCAGCATTGGAAAGCACATAACGTAATTTCTCAATCAAAGTAATTCATCCTCTCTGCCACTGTGTATTGCTGCGGAGTCTTACAGACTGTCGAGTAGCTCAAAATTTCTTCTGACTTGTAGAAAGTATTAAACTCATTAGAAAAAATTCCAAACCATAATTAGTGCGGAGATGTTTCACGTGCCTCCCCATCTTCTTCTCAATCATGGTCTTCCATTCCTTCAATGTATTGAACACGTCACTTTTCTGCCTTAAAAATAACACTCAAACTTTTCAAAAATGATCATCAATAATGCTCAGCATATAATAAGCACCTCTTTCTGGAGGGCACCCTAGATGGTCCTTAGAGATTAGAATGTATGTAATCTAGTGTTCTCTTCATCTTGTGAACACCTTTGGTGGATCGAAATCTTTTCTGTTTCTCAAAAAACAATGCTCACAAAACTTCATTTACACCAAGAAGTCCTATCGTGCTCACTTTAACCATCATATTCTCCCTCATATGCCCAAGATTCATATGCCAAAGTCTAGTAACTTCTTCATCTGAGGGTAATTTTATGAACTAAATATTTAACTTTATGTGTTTTTGGATTTTTTTAGTAGAAAGCAAGGATTGGATGAGAATGAATTAAAATGAGCAATAATTGATCAAAAAGGAATAAAGTTACACATATTTTGGAATTTGGGATCAAGGCATTTGGAGGTTGAAGGACCTCAGTTACAAAATTCGAGAACTCAATCTAAATTAAGAGAGGAATCAGAGACCAAATTGCACAAGAGAAGATTAAGTTTCGGCAATTTGAAATATCCTACTTGGACTAAAATTTTGGTTCCCTATCATTTTGATACTCTAATTTAGACCTAATTTAAGTCTATAAATAGATGGCAT
>CAIGRN010058772.1:0-19750 GCA_903798345.1 Fraxinus anomala
TTTTTTTCGAGCCCGAGCGGCTCGTGGGCTGCTACAGTACGAGCCGAGCGGCCGAGCCGACGAGCCGCTCGGCTCGATTGCCACCTCTATGTGTCCCAGTGCGCCACAATGGTGACAGATGGGAACAAACCTAGGCTCAAACCTACTCGAAGGTTGTTGCCGATTTATAGGACGATTGATTCTGCATTGTCTAGTGGGCCTCGATCCTAAAATATTCTTGCTCTTGGGTTCAGGTTTAGCAATATTCCTAATCTTATTGGTGGATGGGACGAACGTGATCTTGGAAGTACTAGCAGTAGTATTAGCATTTTGAACGTATTCTAGACCATGCCTATTTTCAGTAGACTTGTTCATCCCTAGCAGATTATCAAGTTTTTGAGTATCACTCATGAAGGAATGAAGTTGAGTATTAGATTTTCTAGATCACTTGTTAAGGATAGTGGTCATATCGGGTACTGGATACTCCTTCTTGGCAAATTTATCTGCAAATGTAAAAGAAGTCAGAGATTACAAAAACGAAGGCAAACTTTTGAAGCAAACTTTTGAAGATTAGTAGCCCCTTACCTTTAGAGGCCATCAATCCGAAGTCAAGAAAATAGCGGCTTCGGTCAATCAAGTGGGCAAAGCTTCTTTGATTGGAAGATCGTTTGTAAATATCTTCGATGACATCCCACTCAGCCTCATGAAGTTCGTAACGCGAACCAAAATCTGCAAACATAGTGAAGGAAGAATCAGTACAAAGGGTTCGGAAATAAACTATAAGCTAAAGGACGAGGCACTCACAGGCTTCTTAGTATTCGGTTGGTACGGTATAGGCTGGGACAACATCCCTCTCTACCAACTGCCACCTATCCCTAACCCAGAACTAGGACTCCTTCCATCCCTTGATGGAAGAAGGGAGTCCAACTACGAAGGGAGCGTGAGACCCCCAAGGAGTGATGTAGTACCAACCCTTGGAATCGTCCTTCCCAACAACCCAAGCCTGAAAAATTGTTTGGAAGACATGTAGAGGCATGTCCTCGCCTAAAGAAACATCCTTCCAAAGAAAATAGGCCCTAACTACTTGGCTCCACCTGTTTGGTAAAATCTGGGTAGGCAACAACATGATGTTCCTCAACACCGCCCTAAAAAAGCGGGTACAGAGGCAGAAACATTCCTGCTTTAAGTAGGAGTTCGCTAAAGGCCACACAACCCGACCTCTGAAAGCAGGCTTGTTCGTGGGCCTTAGAGACTAACAACTCTACATAATGGGGTATACAGTATGTTTCCCTAAACTTTGCTAGTTTTGAAGAAGTTATCGAAGATGGGATTTTTGCAGCCCCCAACCTGCCTCGTAATCAATAGGCTCCTCGATCATTCTATACCAATCTCCCGACCCCCCAGACACTGACTCATCCCCGTGCCTAGCCATAGTAACTGCTATTGACGCCTCGAAATCCATTAAAAACAGTAGATAAAGGCGAATAAAACACAAATTGATGAAAGGTTGCCAAATTCGTGTTGTGTTTTCACAAAGAAAATACCTAGGAAGGAACGGGATCTAAGAATACTCACTGGAGAAAGAGGAGACGCCGAAAAGTTTTTGAAGGATGAAACACTTGAGAGAATTTTAGTGATTTTTGCGAAAGTAAAACACCAAAATGGTATAGTTTCTGGTTTTTATATAGAGAATGAGTTAATCCTAGCCATTGGATTGAGGCCCAATGCATCTGAAGCGCCCAATCTTGTAATTAATCCGAGCTGTTAAATTTGAAAAGTTTATTTCACTAACGCCCCAGATCGCGTCGTGAAGGTCACGCACCAGCTTCAGAGCGTAAGCGTTTTCCTCAAGCAATGCACGCTCATCATTAGCCATCATTACACATTTAATGTAACGGTTGTACGTGGATTGGAAGTTGTGTCACTACAGCTGCCTTGCCTAGGAAACATGCAAAACCATCAAATCGTGCGCACTAACATCAAAGTCAATTAATTTAATTGAGCCTAATTAATTTAATTGAGCCTCGGCAGCTCAGCCGTTATCCGCCTCAGCTCTAATAACAAATTTAACTATCTTCAAAGTAAATGAGGCTCGGCGGCTCAGCCATTATCTGCCTCAACTCCAATAACAAATTTAGATATCTTCAAAGTAAGTGAGCTTCGGCAGCTCAGCCATTATCTGCCTCAACTCCAATAACAAATTCAGATATCTTCAAATTAAATGAGCCTCGACAGTTCAGCCATGATCTGCCTCAGTTCCAATAACAAATTCAGATATCTTCAAAGTAAGTGAGCCTCGACAGTTCAGCCATTCTCTGGCTCAACTCCATAACAAATTCCACTATCTTCAAGGTATTTGAGTTAACTTCAAATCAATTATCAACTCTACGCACAATATGAATATTTATGCTTGGACTTGGGGGACTGGTATGGTGAATCAGAAATTTCAATTTTTTTGTGATATCCAAGAATAGAAGCGCGTTTCGATAATTGCTAAAAGTCCACACATAACATAAATAATTACACATGGACTTGAGGGACTATTGTTATGACTTGTTACATGATACCGTCGCGTGACCATCTTATTTAAGCAGTGGGCCGAACCGTCGAGGCCCATGCATAAGACGAGGCTCATGTAATTCTGAGGCCAATTACCTCAGAGCCTTTTCAGCTAGTGGCGGCTCACGTGAAGAATTAATTATAAAATGATTGATGTGACCTTTGTAAAAAGTGTATTTGTGTCTTGTCTTGTCAATAGAGTGTAAGAGCATTTATTGCCTTGAAAAGATACAAATTGACGCCTCAACCGACCTGATGAGGACACGTGTAGTTTGATTCAATGGTCACCGATTCATTTGTAATATTATAAATACCCCTGCCATGTGAAATGTAAAGGTTAATGCAAATTTATATACAAAGAACAATACTATTTGCTCTCCAAGCGTACTTTCTATTACAAATTTTGCTCTTAACCATTGTTGATTATTATACAATCGTATCCCGTTACCCCGCCGGAACCCGAACGGAAATGTCTCGTGTTGTTGAGCTCTTCCCACGTCCAAACCTGGAGCGATCTTGACCGTTGATTGACATTTACGTGTTGGATCTAGCTTGGGCATGGATGAGTGGGTCCGACATCTATTGGCAGAATATTTTTTGAGGTCAACAATAACAATTGCAACTTACTCATTGACTTTTACAATACAATAAATCTAGTTCTTTTTGTTCACATGCATGCCAATTATATCAAAATCCTATCACTTAGATTATTTTCGGAAAGTAACAATTTATTATTTTGAATTTTGATCACAAATTACAAGTAATCTCCAAATAATTGTTGTGTGTAGGTTCTGACGAGTCATGATCAGCTTTGTGAATTAATGCATTCCCAGCTGCAGTATTATGATGTTTGCTTGGAATCTGATCTTTCTGCCCTTTCACTGTGTGCGATCAACACTGCTCCAAGAGAAACATCACCTCACATAGTTGATAGAACCTTGCCTACTTGTAGACAAGGACGGAACTAGGAATTGAGTCCAGCTATGAAATAAGAATTTTTTACTAGGGCTGCTTGTTGGGTCTAATATCGATACTTTTCACACACTTTATAATATGGATCTGACAATTCACATTCAGTGTCATATTTTTTTATATATGTTTTAAAATTTCTAGTGCTCAATGGATACTTTATGGCATTTTTTGGACACGTTTCACCTAGTATTAGTAATTTCAAGGTTTGTTGGGGGGTTTGGGGTTCGTGAAAGAGTAACAAATTTTCATATAATGGAATATTTCTATCTTTGGCAACCCATTGTATTTTCTTCGGCTTGGAGTTTTTCATATAAAAATTGTTATATTCTTTGTTTCCTCTATTTTATATATTTTTTTCTCTTTCCTTGTTATTTTATTGAATAAGGATCTTGTGGACAAATCATGAAATTTGTCTCAATGCCAACAAATGTGACAAATAGACAGTGAACACAGTAAGTAGATCAGTTACTTTGTCGTGGTCACTTTTTCTTGTCATTGTTTGTTTGTTTAGGGTTGATATAAATTAGGTAACACCACAAAATAATGAAAAATTACGGTTAAATTTTAAGGTTTTACATCCACCATCCATAGGGGTTAATGAGACGTTAAGTCAATTGAATGGAGGGATGAATGGAAATCAAATTTGAAAGTTAAATAAAAGAAGCAATTTAAAATTGAAGAACATGAGTAAAGGTCCGATGAATGGAGGGATGAACGGAAATCAAATTTGAAAGTTACAATAATTTAAAGTTGAAGAACATGAGTTTCCAAATAATGGAGCTCAAACACGTACTTAAATTGATGAACATGAGTAGAAGTTCCGGAATATATGGGATATTTAACCCGTTACTTCAATTATTCGTTCCTCCCCAACAAATGTGCATGTTATCCATTTATCTTAAATCTCTGTGGATCCCATTTAGACTTTTCTCCTCAGTACTCGACCACCATTGGTCTCAATCACAACTTGCATTGCAGGGACCCCATTTTCATAGGACAGACTATCAATGAATATATGCATGCACTTACTATACTCTTTAAAAGGTGGTCTGTCTATATAGTGGGGGTATCAATAATAGAAGGTGGATAAGCCTTGTAAGATATATATATATATATATATATATATATATATATATATATATATATATCTTTTATTTATAGAAAGTTGCCTATGATGAGATAAAGACAAAGGAAAGGGTAATTATATTCACACCACTATTCTTATTTCTTACACCACATTATAATTACATTTTAAGAATCTTAATATTTACTCATTATATCACTTATATCTCTAACAGTTTTTCATATCATTCTCATCCTCAAATTTTTCATTAGTTAACACATTTTGTATTTAATAACAGTTTATATCCAAAAGTCCATTGAAAGAATGTAAACCAACTTATTTTTTCCCTCATTTTAATGCCTGAAAATAAAATATTTTTGATATAAATCAATATGAAGGATGATACGTATTAATTAATGAAAGGTTGAACATAAGAATTTGACATACAAAATTAAGAAAATAGTTGCTAGAATGAGCAAATATTGAAGAGTTTAACTACAATTAAAATATGGTGTAACAAGTAAAAATTGTGATTGCATTATAAGCACCCTTAAAATAATTTTGGTACCTAATGAGTTTTCCGATTGCTCGAATGTGTACACTCTTTGATGCTCAAATCAGAAGCGGAAAATAATTATAATTATATGAAAACAAATAACGAGAACGCAAAATGAATTTTGATAAGTGAGTGTGTGCATGGTTGATAGAAAATGGATCAAACTTTTTGGTTATCCTACAACAAATGCTCCACTTCCAACCTGGGATGTGTATGAGAATTAAAACATAGGAAGTAAGTGTTAGAATTAGGGTGTGACTCGAATTCTATTTGAAAGATTATTTGGGAATTCTATTTGGACTTAGATAAGACATGAAAGAATCCAAATTGCAATAGGAGACGAAGAAATCGTACAAGAAAAAGGAAACAACGAGCATGCACTCGGTACGCGCTCAATTCTCACTTGAGCGCCCAGAACACGAGCATGGCGCTAGCTTTCCACGAGGTAGACGGCCACTGCTCAAGCGACGATTTTATTTGAATTTCGAATAGTTTTTGTTTTTGATATATTTTTGAATCATATTTTATTCCAAACACTATTATTGCATAGACTTAGTTATAGTCGAACTTCACCACATTTTAGGCTCTTCTTGCACTATATATATGAGGAGTAAATATCTGAAAAACCAATCCTTACATTCTACATAATAATTCGCGATTCTCCATTATTGATATTAATAAATTCTCCTCTTCTACTCGCGGTATATTTTTATGACGTAAATTTTGTATTCTTATTTGATTTTTATATTACCATATTATACTCGTTTCTTTATTTACTAATCAAGTGGTATCGGCTCAATGCATAATTCTTAATAGTAAGACATAGCAAATCGATTTCCATTTTGAAATAACTATGAGTTGAATTGTATGGCCTTTGCTTGGGATCTTTTAAATCTGGATTTGTCATTGATGGTCGATGTGTCTACGATCATGTCAACTAGGCATTCAAACTATTGGTGGATCTCTTGGATTCTTTTGTCTGAGAATGGCTCTCGGACTTGGGTGGATATCTCGTAAAACGAGTACCAGTGACTATAACTTATGTTTAGGTGGATATGTTGTGACACATGAGAACCAATGACTATAAGTTATGTTCGATTCTTTAGTAAATTTCGTAGATTAAATATATATATATTTTTTTTCGTAATGTTGCAGCTCACAAATATAAAATAATTGGAAAGCCTTACGAATTTAACTTCCTATGAGAAACAATTCGTGATTCCATGTTTCTTACATTGAGAAATGATTTTTGTAGATTCAGTATGCTTACCAATATTTCAGAAATCACTGTCTTAATGCTATTAATTAGTCTCCAATAACTCTACCTGCTCTCAAGTCCCTATACGAGTTATTCTCATTCCCAAGCTTCTTTTAGTTAAGTAGTCAATATAGTTTTGGGTGTTTTGTTTTGAGAAGACGTATGAAACCTTTAAATATGGTTCTCTTTCTTTGACAAGTATTTATAAACAATAAAAATAGGGGATACATTAATTTTATCCAAGTATTTTATAGGATCCACAAATACTACTTTTATTTACCATGCATTTAACAAAACGGTTTATGAAGACTTCCGAAACAAGCTATAACTCAAAGTGAATTTTAATATGAGTGTCGAGCATTTGGCTTGTTAAGAAGAATGATTACTTCTTGTTCTTCAGTCTTATTCATATTCAAATAATCAATTTTTCCCACGACATATCACATCAAAAAATTTAATGTCCATTTAAGTTTTGTTTATGACATTAGAAGTTCTCAACTATATTTTGCATTAGTAATTAATAACATTTAAAGCCCCACAATGCTTAAAACTGAGAATTTCATCTAGAGCTCTGAAATCTTGGTGCACTTTGAGAAAAGGCTTAAATTTCATATGAAGAACGATTCATTACCACCAACTAGGAGCATTAGTCGTCCTACGTGAAAATTCTAGCTCCATCACTTATAATTGTCCGGTCGATCCATTGCCATTGGCAGGTGGTGGTTGCACGTGATTCTGCTGTGATGTGTGGGACCCAAAGTTGAACATGTTCATAGGCTGCAAAGAAGTAGCATATAATGAGAAGTAAAGCCAAGTTCGAGTCTCGTTATTTGGAAACTCATTTTTTTTTTTAAATTTATTTTCAATTACATATTTTCGCAATAAAATAATTTTATATGTAATTTTTAAATTTTTTTTCTACATTTTAATCATACATTCTCGAAAAATCACTAATATAAAATCTATTTTTTTCAAAAGATGGGTCAACAAACCCAAAAGGTCTGATTTCACTCTTTCGTTCCTCTTTGGAGTGGGGTGAAATCTAATGTACCACAAGATGAAAAAGATCATACCAACCTAATTTTTCATTTTTTTTTTTCGGTCACCACATGAAAAACTTAAAAAGGGCATTTGTTCATAAGATAAGAGTAATGCAATTTAAGTAGAACATGTCGAAAAGAGTGGGATAAAATTTGTTGCTGAATGTAAGTTAATATTTGGTACATACAACTAGATGGAACTAGATCCCTTTTTGGTTTAGCTAAACATGTTGATAAAAGTCTAAGTCAAAATCAATAATTAATTTTAATCTTACATTTCTTCTATCATTTTTTTCATTGCACATTTCATCAACTTTTATGAAATCATTGTTTGGCTTCCATACAAATTATAAGGATTTTGGTACTTGTACATCAAAATTGTACATAAGAGATTATATAATATGATATGGAGGAAAAAAATTGGATGAAAAGAGTTGATTCTATTTTTAACTGGAAAATGTTAGATTGTCTATGGTATTATGTAACCCATTATGTAATTATATACATATAGCAAGATCCAAATAAGAATACATATTTCTCGCTTTTCTTTTTAACTACACATTCTCCAATAAAATAATATTACAAGTAAATAAAAAACTTTTTCTTCTTTTTTAAACACACATTATTCAAAATATTATTATTCCAAAAAACACAATGGTGGCCAAATAAGGGTTAAATCTACAAAAAATTGATTTTTAGCTAAATCAAACAGGGGTTAGATAAGAATTTAGTTGCTTAGATTTTCAAGTAGATCTAGTAATGAACGAATGGAGTGACAACAAGTGACTATATAAGTGTTTCTAATTTATTAAAAAATGATTTATTATGCTATTTTACTCATTTCACACTACGGGGAACATTATGAAAGCCTTTCATGACTTACATTTCCTCAAAAGTATTGTCGTAAATAGTTTTCACGACCTCCTAAATCGTGATTGAATAAACATATAGATTACATGGAACGATTAAATATGCATCAAATTGTTTTTCTAATTTTCTTTCATCTTTATGTAACCTTAGAAAACAAGAAATAATGTCAATTAGATGACTTGTAATCAAATAGATATGGAGAGGAAAATACCTGGGAGGCATTTTGGAGTTGATGGAAGGCCATGTAATTGGCATATTGATCATGAAATTTTGAATTTCGCATTTGGCTTTGATAATTAACTGGATTCAACACAGGGTTTTGATGAATTGCAGCCTGATTTTGCATATTGATTTGTTGATCAACTTGCATTGGCATCCTCAGTAAATGCATAGGGACATTGTGGATTGAAGGAACAATCCCCATTCCCATTCCCATTCTTGACATGTATTGTTGCACACCTGGAAATATCATTGGTGCCATTCCACTTCCCATCCACATCATCTGTTAACATAAATATATACTTTTAGGTTATTTATTTTTAGTCTTTGTAACTCTTATCTTACTGTAAGAATAATGAAATGATTTACGGTTAAGTTCATCTCTAGTCAATAAACTTCTAGCTAGCACAATCTTAATTGGTTCTCACTTAACTTTCATTTGTCTCAATTGAGAATTTAGATTAATTGGGTTACCGAATTTCAATTTTTTCCTAGCATAACTTTTCGGTTCCTAAATTAACGACAATTACTTAATTGGAGATCATACCGCAATGGATTTCACAATCATTGCGTGTCATGCCAATTTACCAAGAGGCCATGAATAGAAGTGTTAACGAACACCTTTTAACATTTTAATTTAAGGCAGTATCGTAATTTCCATTTTACCATTTTCACTGCTAGGGTTCCATGCAGCTATGAAGTGGAAAATCGGTTGTGGAATGGTAGTCAACTAAGTAATTTATGTCATTTTGGGAGATGATGGGTGACACAATCTGATAGAATGACGAAATTTGAAACTATACCTAAGTTTAATAATTCAATTGAGATTTCACTGAAAGTATGAAATGTACACCCAAGTATGATACTATTTCATACCTGAACTTGCAATTGTAGTGACTTCATGTATTCAATTGCCTCATCTAACATGGATGCTTTATCTGACTGCAAATAAGGAAACAAAGTTAAAATCATGAAAGATCTAATGACACATAGATAGACCAATAGCTATGTTCAGTCGAGAGTATTGAATAAATACTGAACATACTAAAAAAATCTTATGTGTCAGTTTTGTCCCGTGTGAGTGAACAAAAAATGAACTGAAACTCTCATGCCAAGTTTTCTTCTCGTTATTGAGCTTGAAAGGCTGGATGATGTTTACCTTGTTGGAGTGAGGTATAAGCTCCTGTAATGCTCTCATCTTCTCATTGATCCTGTCCCTCCTTCTCTGTGTAAATAATGGAAAAAAATTACTATAAAAGACTTGATAGAGATTCTTTTAGTAAAAGACTATTTTACAGGCGAAATCCTCGATTCTTACCCTCTCCGACAAGTTATGCACTTCAGCTGCACGGCTCTTACGAGTGGTGGCAGATTTTTGCGACGATTTTTTTCCTCCAGCAGACTCGAATTCAACGGCCTGTCTAGTAATTAAGTTTTCACCTTGAGAAACAATCTTCCCTCAATTCTAGTCGAGATCAAAAACCAATCTCTCATTTTTTTAGCCGGTTTCAAGCCCGAGTAAAGACCGAAGTTTGCAGTAGGTTGACAGCTAACATAAAACTTTGTACATAATCATACTATATACAAAAATGGCAATTCGAATATGAAATTCAATCTTGGAAAGATATATAGTAACTAGATCTATTTCTCCACAAATAGTAATAAATTAGATTCTTATGATCTCAAAACAAAAGGAAGGGGAATAGAAGCTAAAGATTCTTCGAGATTAAAANCGAATATGAAATTCAATCTTGGAAAGATATATAGTAACTAGATCTATTTCTCCACAAATAGTAATAAATTAGATTCTTATGATCTCAAAACAAAAGGAAGGGGAATAGAAGCTAAAGATTCTTCGAGATTAAAATACAACCAAGATTTATAGTGGTTTAGACTCACGAGAACGCGTTTTTACTATGACTAAGAAGAATAGTACAAGATCTCTAGTGCACCTCAAATCGACGTCCTAAAAAATCTTATACATATCTGCATTCGAGGAATAACTGTACAATATAATTAGGTTCCACACTGCCAAACATGTTTCTTTTAAAAGGTAGATAAAGGTAAATACCTCACTTTGGCATTCTGTATCTTCTCCATCTCTGATTTTTCTTTTGTGGGAATTGTTGTCAGTAGACAGATTGCATGTTGTTTTCCCAAAACTACTACCAGATCCACCTGAAGATGTTGTAATAGCTGTTTCAAGTGTCACTCTTTCCATGCTCTCACTCTGTGGACTTAATTTCCCACAGTAATTCTTGCCGGCTACCGCCCGGCTTGTGCCCATGTCATTTATGACTTGATTGCTGCCACAATGACTCGATCCCACCGTCATAATCGAATGCTCTCCCTGGCCTCTAAGTCGACCCGTATTTTGTCCCAAGTTCTGATGCTGATTGGACGATTGATACCCGGTTTCGAATCTTGGAGGTGGCAATGGATTTGGACTCGAAAACTTGTTGCCTTCAAATTGCCATAAGAGCTCTTTTTCAAAGGACTCATCAATAGGACAATGAATCCATGAATCTGTTTCATCCACTTCAATCAAATCACTTGGATTTCCACTGCTTCTAATTGTTGGTTCTTCGTGTTTACGATGTTGTCTCGACTCGTCGGTGCCATAGCCCAGTTTTCGATGCGTCTGGCTGTTTAAAACTACCTGCCCATTTTGCCATAACAGCTCCACTAGCCCATGATCTACCCTATATTGGTAGCCAACAAATTATTTTCCAATAGAAACCCGGACTTAATATACATACTTGATATGCAACACTAGATAAATCTTGATAATACGTCTTACCCGAGGGACTTATTCTGATCAGACACAGGGAGTTCTGTCTCGATACTCCAACCAGGAATTGGATTATCCATGGATCCAATTCAGCCTAGTGAAACAAACAAAAAAAATTATATTGAAAAAAAGTAGATTATTTTTATCAGGGTCAACCAATCATTTAAAAATAAATAACCAATAGTAAACTTACTAATTTATTCTTCTAACCACACAAATGATTACATACACCAAAGTCCAATCCACTTATAGAAAATACTATGCATCAAGATTTGTGTAGAGAGAGAGAGAGAGAGAGAGAACCTTGGAAATGAAAGCAAAAACCCAACTGAGAATAACACTCAATTAAGAATTTGCAGGCAACAGCAGACACTACAGCCTCAAATGTTGCTGTCTTTGAACGCCTGTAGTTATAACGATAATGGACGTCAGCTTTAAGAATTCCATGTGGCTAGAATCGAGTGGTCCGGTTCAATAGTGGTGGGCCCACATGTGTGAATTCCAACTGGATGGATCTTCATCTTCTTTCCCCTTGGTCCCATAATTAATCTTAAACCGCGCAGCCAAGTTGCCACGGGGACTGTAAGGAATTATGTTGCCTCATTTTTCATTTTTATGTGTTCTTTGCATTTTTTTTATTATTTATGATCATTAAATAGTTAGCAAAATCTCAGTTGAGAAACTAAACATTAATGTGTCTCACTTGAGTCACTGAACAACAATAAACTGGGTCAATGAACTTTAATTTAATTTTAAATTCGTGGCACTCTCACTTGTCATTGTCTAAATTGATGAAAATCGCTTAAGAGCCTGTTTAGGAGTTTTATTTTGATCGATTTTGGATGACACCACTTATGAGGGGTGGGAAGAACCGATGCTTGCTAGATTTTTTGGGCACCGACTTTAGATGGTTCAAAAATCACCCAAAAACGGTACAGTGTAATTTTGATCGGTTCTTTCAACTTATCGAATCGAAGATTTTTTTTGTCTTTTCTCAAATTCTATTCTAATTTTACTATTTATAAATTAATTATTTCCAATAAACATATTTTGTTTAATAATAACTATAAATAAAAATATACTAACTAATAAAATTATTTATAAGCTAAATATTATATTATAATTAAAATATTACTTATAAGTGAAAAATTATTTATAAGATAAAAAATTATTTTTGTATAAAAATCTTATTAATAAGACAAAAATCACTTATAAAATATAAAAAATTACTTATAAGTAGAAAATCCGCTTATGTGTAAAAATTATTTAAAAGTACAAAATTAACTTATAATTATAAAGTTTATATATAACTAAGAATTACTAATATAAAATTTTAAGTAAATATTTAACTTTATTTGACCTTTTAATTTAAATATTAACTTATATGTAAAAAATTTATATATAAGTAACATATCACTTATAAGTAAAAAATTTCACAAAAAACCTCAAAATTTTACTGAGGGATATATGTAACTTTACTTTTTAAAAAACTTTCATAACCATTGAATAATGAATTATCAATTATGGATTGGAATATTTTAAAAATTGCTATTAAAATCACTTATAACCGATCCACTCACAAACGCTCAAAATCGATATTTTAAAAAAATGCTTATAATCAATACCGAAGAACTCTCAAGCATGCCCTCAGTTGACAATTATACTACAATGGAACTCCCATGTTATCACAGCATAGCTTGTCAAATTACCACTATGCCACATCATTAAGGTGTTAAAAGTAAAATAAAAAAGTACGTATTTTAACTTTTTTGTTTCAATGCTTCCATATAATGGTTACATGGAATATTAGCAATGATACAACTGTTAACTAAGCATTTCTATCAATCTAGAAGAAGATAGTTGACCAAATGTAATATGCTAGGGAAATTTAGTACTTGTTTGGTATCGATTTTATCTTTGAATTTTATCAGATTTTGATAGAAACCATTGTGCATGTTAGGATTAAAAATAAATATATATCCTTATTGAGACTTTCTATCATAGTCTGATTGAAAGTTAGGATTAGTATATTCATGAACTCTTAGTTCATTTTTTTCCATATAAAATTTTCTTAAGATATTTTCTATATAGATTGTGATGAGTCAATCAATCTTCTAGATTTATCTTTATAGATCAAATTGCTTCTTTAGTATCTTATATGGAGAAACTCTTTGACAATCATAATTTCTTCGAATGAAGCATGGGGATGTCATTTTTAATTAATAATATGTCATTTACATAAAATATTAGGAATACGATAACGCTTCCACTTGTATTCATGTAAACACAGCTGATCTTTGTCTTCGATAAACTTGAACTTTTTGATTATCTCATCAAAGCGAAGATTCTAGCTCCTAGATGCTTGCTTTAATCCATATATGAATCAGTCAAGCTTTCATACCTTGTTAGCATCTTTGGATTCAAAACCTTTGGGTTATGTCATGTACACTTCCCCTTGGAAGTTTCCCTTACGAAATACAATTTTGACATCTATTTGTTATGTTTCATAGTCATAATATGTAGCTATTGTAAGTAAAATCCGAATGGACTTAAGCGTGGATACATGCGAAATATTTCATCAAAGTTAACTCCTTGTCTCTACTTATAATCTTTTGCTACTAGCTTACTTTGTACGTATGGACATTTCCATCCATATTGACTTTTTCCTTGTAAACCTATTTAGAACATATGGGTTTTATCCAATCAAGTGGGTCGACCAAGGTTCAAAACTGGTTTACATACATCAAATTTATCTAGGATTTGATGGCATCATACCATCTCTTTGAGTCAACACTTGACCTTGTTTCTACATAATTAGTAAGTTCGTCCTCCATTGGTAGTACCTTATTAGTATTCATCAATTTGCACCTTCTAGGAAGTCGAAAGACCCTACTAGACTTACGGCAAGCTGAAGTATCCTCAAGGGTCTTAACTTCCTAATCAAGAGTTTGTCTTTTAGTAGTTGTAGGGTCAAACTAAAATTCATCTAATTGGTTAACTACAACTGTAGGCTCTTGAACCTCTTCAAGTTCTAATTTGCTCACATTGTCCTCTCGTAGAATAAACTATTTCTCTAGAAAGATGACGTATTTTGAGACGAAGACTTTTTTCTTAATGGGAATATAGAATTTGATATCCCAATGTCTCTTTTGGATATCCTATAAATATGCATTTATCAGACTTATACTCCAGCTTATCCAATTCAGTGCACTTCACATAAATGTCACAGTCCCAAACTTTTATATGAGACAGTTAGGCCTTTTGCCTATCCATAACTCGTATGAAGTTTTATCAACCGATTTAGATGGAACATAATTTATTGTGTAGCATGCGGTAACTAGTGCATGACCTCAAAATGATTTTAAGAGGTTTGCATGACTCATCATTGGTCATACCATATCTAATAGTGTGTGATTCCTCCTTTCAAATATACCATTATGTTATGGTGTATGTGGCAGAATTCACTGCGAGAGAATTACATTCTCTTTTAGATAATCTAAAGATTCACATTTAAGATATTCATTACTTCGATCAAATCTTAGTGTGCAATTGTTTCTCTACTTCTATCTTGAATTTCTTGAACCAAGAATTTCATACTTTAATTTCATCAAATATATAAAACCATTTCTAGAATAGTCATCAATAAATGTGATGAAATAAGATAATCCTCATCTATTAGTAATTGACATGGATACACATATATCAGTTTTTATAGCTCAGTAATTGTGCATTTCTTTCTCATTTCCAAGTAAAAGGGGGATTTGGCCATCTTGCCAAGCAGGCAAAATTCATATTTGTCAATTGATTCAAAATCGGTTGACCACAAATATTCATCTCTATGTAATTTGAAAATACGCTTTTCATTTATGTGACCAAGTTTGCAATATCAGAGATAGGTAGTATTTAGGTTATTATTTTAATACCTTTTATTTTCTTACTCATAATAGAAGACTAAGTATCTAGAATATAAATATCACTTTTTAATTTACCATAACCATTAGTTATCTTATCGATATAAAAGGAAAAAACATTTGTCCTTTACATTTGTAATTCATGTTCAAAAATGAAATTGAAATAATGTTCTTGGAAATAGTGGGAACAAATAACATTTCTCTAATTCTAATATTAAACCTTAAGACAATGACAATAAGTGTATTCCTACAAGTAATGCAACATCACTTGCTAATTTCCAACACGTAATTCAACTTATGCCTTCTGTAGTGGTTTACTTCTATTTAGTTTCTTCATTATTATATAAATATAAGATCCACATCTAATATCTAATAACCAATAAGATAATTAAGTAGACACATAAACCTCAATAATAGAGAAGCCTAAAGTAGAAGCTTCTTCTTTTACTTCAAGCTCATGAGGTAAGCTTTGTAGTTTCTTTTCCAATGACCTTTCATTTTCACAATGATAACAAGGGTTATCATATTTTATATTGTCCTACTTTGCTTTGACTGTCTTATCCATCGTGAATGCTTTCTCAAAGCCTACTTTGGACTTCTTATTAGTGCCTTAGAGGAATAAATGACCAAGACTTGCCACACTACTAGCTTCGATGTTAGGGTCAACTATCTTAAGAAAGATTAGCAACTTAAGGATAGTGCACTTGGGCTTATTCATGTTAAAATTCACAATAAACTATGAATAGCTCTTTGACAAAGATTGCAAAACCAAGTCAATACTTAATACATGGTCCATGATTGAACCCAGTTGAGACAACTTCTTAATGTAGTCAATCATCTTCAATACATGAGCATTGATTGAAGATCCTTAGGCCATTTTCCATCGGTATGGTTGCTTAGAAGTCTCATATCTATTCATACATAATTGTTCTCATATAACTTCATGGGATAAAAATCATAAGGATAGCATCCATACCCTCATGTTGCTTTTGTAACTCGGGTGATAGAGTTGCAAGCATCACACATGTTGCAGTATTATCGTTATTATTGTGTTTATTATAAGCGGTCACCTCTTCATTAGTAGAGTGCTCAATAGGTGTATCTATAAAGGATTGCTTTAAGGACAACCAATTTTATCATGCTTGAGAACTATTCTCATATTACGATGCCAATCGATAAAATTTGGCCCATTCAATTAGTTGGTATCTAGTATGCCTAACAAATTCATATGGTTACTCATAATTTAAAACTATAAATGATGAAGAATAAAGAATTAATATGTATCAAAAAAAGGCATCAAATTAAATATGGTCTTTTATTAAACTATTTATGCTCTCACTATTTAACTTAAATATATGGCCATCTCACATAAATTTATAGAATCCGTACTTGATTCCTCGTGGACTAGGATCTTTTTTGTAGTATTAATACATTGAGTGTACTCAAAAAACCTTAATAAAGTATTTGGGTAGACACTATTATCAATTGTATCTCTATACAACTCCTAGATCACTAATTTAAATCTTATGTGTTAGCTTAATATACCTCTTGAATTTATCTCATTAAGTGTACTCAACAAAAGATAAATTCTAGTTAAGACAAACTCATCATTCAAAAATATATAATATTTCATAATGTCAAATATATCATTAATGAATCAATCTTGAGTGTACTCAATAAGTTGAGATCAATGAGGAACTCGTTTTTCACTATAATGATGGAAGACAAATTATAAACCTGACTTAATTTTCATGGGGGATTAACATGCATAGGTCTCTTCAACATGCATATAATAGTGTGGACGATTACTAACTTATACTATATAGTATTTTCGAGGCAAAAGGAATACTTACTAGGTCAGTTACTAGGTGATATGACATTGAATCATACAATACTACATTTCTATGATCTCCACCTGTTCTTCAATTAGTTCAACTGCAACCTGTATTATATATTAGTTGACACGTAGGCTTAAAAGAATTGGACATGCATATCCATAATAATAATAATGGATTCACAAGTCCATAATTAATAGAGAGCACGCATGCCCAAAGTAACAAGAATTAAAGCTAATCATTCAACATATTTATAGTGGATATTCATCACATAAATGAATTCCTATATAATATCTAATATTATATGCAAGTATATTTCAAATTTCTAGTAATTATGGTTCTCTAAACTAGACAAATAGATCAAAATAATTAAATAATCAATTAATCAATTAATTTAATTAGTATATTTATTTAATTGAATCAAAATTTAATTAAACACCAAATTAGAGCCCAACCCTAATTATAAAATTATAGGGCAGGTTTACTTCATTAAAATAAAATTTTAACTAAACACCAAATTAGAGCCCAACTCTAATTTCAAAATAGGGCGAATTTATTTAATTAAATCAAATTTTATTTAAATACCAAATTAGAGTCAAATTATAATTCTAAAAATTTAGGACAAATTGAGTTAATATTTTAATTTAAGATAAAACTCCTAAATAAATAAAATTCAAAAGTATGGTCAAAGTTATAAATTTTTGTTAAAATTGGATTTTAATGATAATTTAGAAGATCGTGAATTTAAATAAATTAAAATTTGGTCAAAATTGAATTTAAGGTCAAACTTTTTTGAAATTCAAATTTAAATCATTTCGACCCTTCTCTCACGGTACTACTTCGCTATCTGTCACCCTGGGATATTTAGCTTCGCAAGGTGATCTTGTTAATTCACACGTGCATTGCATTGCATTTCCATGCACTCAACAGGGTACGTCGCCACACTTGGGCACTACACGCTGCGGCGGTGTTACCGCCTACGATGCCGTTGCCTCTTGATCCAATTTTTGACCAAAAAATTATTTTCTTTTCAAAAAACAGATTTTAGAAGATGAAAGTAGCATTTCTTAAAATCTAGAAACAAGAAAGCAATAACAATCAACCATTGATTGTTCCAAGATTAAAAAACAACTCCACCTCACTCCTCTAGGTTGGCACCTCACACGAAGTGGTTGGTGTTAGAAAATTACTTATACATGCACAATGAAATTTAAAAATAATTTCAATTCCCTTCAATGGACTTCTTTTTATTTAGATAGAAATCGAGATTAGAAGTATTTCTTAAATAAATTCTTCGAACTCTTTTGAAAATCTTGATCATGAACAATCACAATCTTCGCAAGCTTTTGTGATTCACGATCTTTCCATACCACATCTATCTAATTGTTCAATCTACAATGGTAGTCCACATAAGAGAACAAGAATGAGAGATTACTGTTTCTCTTTCTAGTGTTAGCAAGATTATAATATTGTGAGATGTGTTAAGTTGTAATTGCAATCTTAATTGCTATTGTGAAAACTAATGGAAAATTCAAACCCAGACTTCTTATTAATAGATGCTTAAGTGGGCTTGATTCATCTATTAAATACAAGTCATTCTAATATTTAATTAATCTAATTTATTAAATTTGGCCCAAAATTTAATTAATACAATCAATTAACTTAAGCCATTAACAAAAAATTCAATTAGTTAATTCTATAAAAGTCCAACACCGTCAATCAATTAATTCATAATATCATTCTTCTAGTTCTCCCTTTTATGTGTGATCCATTAGGTTTTCGATCACAATATCGAAATATGTGAATTACTATTTTGATTTGATCAAAATAAGGTAAATTAAAACACCCTTTTAATTTATCATTAATTTACCTAGATTAATTAATCCGTATTCATCATCCCATATTGATATCTAGCAATGTTTTAGGGAAATGTGATGAAAAATATCACAAGGTGTTATAAAATCAAATTTGTTTGTTTATCGTGAAACTATAATCCATTTGTCAATATGATTTAATCAATTATGAGATATGGAAGTGTATCAGTCTTGATTATTGATCATATTCTCATTCTACTCTTAAGTCAATCATAGTCTAAACTCTTTTTGACTTACGTACTTACCTTAACCAAGGATTTCAATATCAATTAAACCGAATAAAATGTAAATCATAGTCTGTTGCTATCTAAGAATGATGAATCTTTTATTGATAATTCATAGCCTTTATATGATTCTTGACATACCTGGACAATATCATATTAGTTATTCTTAGCAGAGCAACATCCCATCACCAAAGTATGACTATCCTTATATAAGGTACTATGACGAGCTCAAGTTGAAAGATCAATTCCACCGCCGAACGTTAGAGATTAATCATTGACCCCCAGATAGTTATCCATGTTGAATCTCTTCAGCGATTTCCAATATTTTTCTCTTGACAAAACATCCATGCGTCCATTTAGATATCATTACATTTTAACTTGTGAGATCAACTACTCACTTTATAAGTGAGAAATGCCACATGCACTAGTCTATCTGATAAGTGTATTTTATACACTTATTCGGGGCCTAAAATATCGATATTTGGTAGTTCTTTTGATAAAATATATCCTAAATTGTTGTATTTTATGTTATATAGGTAAAACTCAATGGTTGAACATGAAATTGAAAGAAATAAGCGAAAATTGGTGAAAAAAGGCAG
>CAIGRN010058792.1:0-20637 GCA_903798345.1 Fraxinus anomala
TTAATGTCCTTCTTAGTATCGCATAGCTGGTTTGTTCCTTAAATAAAGCATTTTATCTCAACTCATCGACAGAGGACTGTGACTTTGACTCTTGACTGTGAAACCTAACATTTGGTGCTACGTTTTTGTCATGTAGGATATTTGTGTATGATTTTTCTGTTACTTGATGACTTCACCAATCATCGCTTCTGAGAGATTAGATATTTTTTTCTACATTATATCTTATTTAGTTCTGTAATGGACAATTAAAAGTTAAGTTTCAAAATAAAAGTTTGGAAAAGTCTAGATTGAATTTCTTAGGTTTCATTTTTAACTGTCTTAGGAGATTCAATGGTGTGCAAAAAGCGATTTAATTAACAAATAGTGAAAATTATACATTTTGAAAATAGAATATGAATTAGTGAACTGAAATTTTCTTCTAATACCAAGTAATGAAATTTATAGAATTGATTATTTCGATTTTTCTCCAATTAATCTTTTTAGGCCAACCTTGTGAGATATTCATATGACATTTCAAGTTAAAGCCTTTCGTAGACACACTGGAAAAACATTGTGAATATTTTGATATAGGATTCGTCCAGTAGTAGTTGAGCCATTAAATAGAGAAGGTTTAAATATGCTAAATTACCTTCCTTTAAGAATTTATAAACGTTTGGATTTCAGCATCTTTTTTTTTTTTTGCCTTTTGAATGCTGATTTCAGCTTCTGCTTATTAGTAGCTCAATCAAGTCTTCTGCAGGGGGGCAAGGCTGTTTCAAATTTTTATTTTTATTTTTTTCTGACTTTTACTGTTTTAACGTGTTATTTAAAGAAATGGAAGTTGTAACTATTCATATGTAATGCATATTATCAAAGTAATATTTGGTTCATATTCATATGGTAAAAGTTTCTCCTGGTTTACCTTTCACCGGAAGAGATTAAAATAGACATTGCAGGTCATTACATATTGTGAATTTTTACAAGTCCTTCAAAAATAGAAATAATTTTTGATTAATTACATCTAAAACGGCAAATAGATTTTCGCAGTTAAAATGTTTGGACGCTACCGAATCCAGAGCATACCATTGGGAAGCGATTCAGTAATTAACTCTAGTCCATCATCTTATTCCATATCCTTTTTTTCTGTTTGGGTTAAACTGTGCAGGTAATCATCAATGTTGGTTCCATGAATAACATCCTTTCTTTTGACAAGGTAATGTTGACTCTGCTAAGTGATATCTATATTATGCCCTTCCTCTTCTTGCCACTTTGCAGAATCACCAGCTACTATTTAAGAAGTAATATTGTGATATTAGATGACTTCACTGATACAGTTGGCTTATCAAACTAATTTTTCTCCTTTCACTTCTTAAGACATACATTTTTGATACTCGTCTTAGAAATATGTTGCTATTATTTTTGTTATTTTGCTGTCTGCTGTCCATTCCCACTCACTTGTGGAGAAATTGCAGATGAATTTTCTATATGGCTCATCTTAGTTTGGCTGCCCTTTCTGTTTGTAATGCATCTCGGCCCTTTCATCTTTACATTCTGCATTAACAATACAAATCAGTGCAATCTATTTCTTTTTCAAGTATTAACTTTCATTTAAATCTCAAATATTATTTGCAACATTATCACCAATAACATGGAACATGAATTTCTGACGTAAGTTTACTTTCTTAAGGTTAGCGGTATACTGGTATGTGAAGCAGGATGCATTTTGGAAAACCTGATTTCTTTTCTGGATAACCAAGGGTAAAGTTGCATTATTTTATTATAATTTTTTTTTTAGGCCAGCCAACTTGTTTGTTATGACAATTACCATACTTTCTAATTTGAAACTATATTTTTTGACTTCCAGTCCCCTTTCTTCCTTATTAAAGAGTAATAAAACGACATGTGAGTTCCATCTTCTTTCAATTTGCACAAATACGATGTGAACTCTTTAAGTTTGATGTTATTTATATACTTGCGTGAAAGTACCCCGGGGGGGGGGGGGGGGGGTGTTGGAGATGTGGGGGGAAAATGTAGGGAAGAATTTCGATATAATTGTCATGACAAATATGTTGTATAAGAATTCCAGACAAAAATGGAAAGTCTCTTAAATAGAAAAATTTCCTAACATTAAAACAAATAATTATGGCATTGAAGAATAAATCAAATTCGATTTCTTATTTTTGCGTACAATAAGTTCTTATTTTTGGAATTTCTCCAATTATATCTCCATAATCTGCATCATAATGTTAATATTATCCCGATTTCAACGTGTAACTCTTGAATTAAAAACTGAAAATGGATATGATGGAGACTACACTTTCTCAATCATCATGTTAGATTAACCCAACTTTAGGGATTGGCTTAGTTGTTTATACAGGGATTTCCCTTTTACTGTCTCAACTATTTATAATTTTATTGATTCAGAGTACAAACCCAGTTCCCTTATCTTTTTGCATGAAGAACTAAATGAGTTTTCTTTTTGAATTTGTCCCTTCTTGTTGGTCCCCCTCATGTGTATATGTATTCCAACAGCAATGTGTTTATTGCATTGCTACGTCTGGCTAGTATCTGGTTGTTTGTAATGTCTACTAAACAAGTGAAACTAATGTCCCCATGTAGGAGGGTTCTGGAGGAATGACTAAAAAAACATTTCCTCTGAAGAATTTTTTGTGTACATTAAGAGAGCTGGAGATACTATTTTGAGAGAATGTTGAATGAAAATCAAAGCACTAGTTGAGGAAGAGCAAAGATGTCAAGGTCTTCTATAAAATTAGAACAAGAAAGGTGAAAGAACCCCTAAAGAAATAAAAGTTGGCAAGGGTTTGGCATTCCTATTGAGGTTTGATAGTGTCTTGGAGAAGTTAGATAACCAAAAAAAGACAGTTAAGTGGAGGAAGAGTATACCCATCTCCTTTTAACAAAATAAGAGATCTTCAGAGTTGTTTAAGTTATGGTGCAAAGTTAACGAGTCACAGTGGAACTTTAAAACAGATTGATTGAGAAGCTATTATACTAAACTATAAGTTTTCAGAGCATTAATTTGTTCTATTTTCCTTTTGAAAACAGAAAGCAAGTTTGTTTACTCTATTTTTCAAAAAGTTTTTGGCATTTTTTCACTCTCTTTGATTGAAAAATCAAATATTAAATTTAAGTTTTTAGATCTTCAAAGCATTCATGCTTTAGTTTTCTAATTACTCTAAGTCCGTGTAGAGAAGAAAAAATAGGTTCATAAGTTGTTTCGGGGTGGCCTAACTTCTTTTTGTATGTATATCTAAGATGCTCTACTTCCCAAATCCTATTGACTAGCTTTCAAGGTTTTGATCTTAGTTTTCAAACCATATTATTTTATTTGCAATCGGCTTATGGCTACCCTAATTCTTTAAATTATGTATTTGCAGATTTTAATATATATCCAAAAATATTTATTTACTTAATGACAAGTTGAAAATAATAAGCATTCTTAAACAAGATAAACAACACTAAAAAGCTGAATTGTGTTCATTTACTTAAAATGTTTTCGAAGAACTTCAAATAGAACTATAACAATAGATATTTGACATGAGATTCGAAGTTTAAGCATGAAAGATGAAATTGCGTCATTCTTTGAAAGTTCTTCAAGAAGTTGATGTAACATCAGCAACTATATTCTTTTATTATGCCTATTTTCGCTGCGTATGAACCTTTGAGTGTAAACCTTTTTATAGCCTTCAAGGGGCACTCAAGGGGACTCAGTTCATGAAGGTACTACACACATAATATAGCTTGGTTGGATTTATCTTTTTCACATACCCAAATTTCTTCATGTTAACTACCCTCCCTCGTTACATTACTCCATCCATCTGGAGTTGAAATTGAATTTATGTATATCTTACCAATATTTGGTTGCCACTATAGAATATGTTTCTGCTGCAGATTTATTATGCCACTGGACTTGGGTGCTAAAGGAAGCTGCCAAATTGGGGGAAATGTTTCAACTAATGCCGGTGGTCTCCGCCTTATCCGATATGGATCACTTCATGGAAGTGTACTTGGTGAGCTTTACTCTTATCACATGCCTTCCGTGTAAAATAATTTATTGAATTTTGCCGCATAAAATTATTCATGTTGGTGCATGTATATGCACATTCCATGGTGGTTATAGACTTTAGATACAGATAACAATTTAGTTATCAGCTATCCTAGATTGGATTTGTCTAATTTTTTTCTTTTTAAACTTAAACTTGCTGTTGTGATGTAACTAGATCTCTTATATAGGTTGAATAAATATTAGTTTTATTCCATTCATTCCAGTTTCTGCAATATCTTTAGTGGTATTGTTTAAAACTTCAACTTCTGCAACTGATTGATTTTTCTTTAGAAAAAGATGGTCATTAGCTGGCATCCATTTAGTTTCATAATTCCTGTGTATCGTCAAAGCTATGAAATAAGAAAATGCTGTTCTTAGAATAGAAAATGTGATTCAAAATTAGGATCTCTGCTCCAATTTTTCCATATGGTGCATGATGTGCAAAAAGTCCACCAGCAGTGTCAGAGTTTTTATCTTTTGGACATGTAGTGCAGCCTCCTTTTAGAGAAGTTTTCTTTATAATACAGGTTTTCTCTTTCTCTTAGTGGAGTTTTAGGAAGAGCATGCTATCTTAACCAAGTCAATTTTTTCTTTATTTTGTTATTTTCAACTTAAATTTTTTGTTAAGGTTGCCACTCAACTATATGCAGGTTCTGGATTCTATAGTTACCTCTTGATGGCTGACATGCAGTCTCAATTCTTCTTTATCCTTTGAACTGAAGATCATTTTCCAGCTTTGATTTTTCAGGTCTTGAAGCTGTTTTAGCAAATGGTACTGTTCTAGACATGCTTGGCTCTTTGCGCAAAGACAACACTGGATATGACTTGAAGCATTTATTCATCGGTAAGCTAACTCTTAGCAGCTTTCCTTTTCTATAATATTGAAATGTGTCAACTTTTTCCTTGTCTAAATTATGCTGCATAGGGAGTGAGGGCTCTTTGGGAATCGTGACAAAGGTTTCCATACTTACCCCGCCAAAGTTGTCATCTGTAAATCTAGCTTTTCTTGCTTGTGAAGATTATGCTAGCTGCCAGGTAAGCTCCGTTCACTCTGAAACATCATTAATTTTCATTAGATGTGTAAATGTGTGTTTGAATCCACTCAGGATGTGACAGTATTAGAGCTGTCCCGTTTCTCATTGATCTATAGTTTGAGATCCCAAGTAGCTTATATTTACGGGACCTTGTCATTCATGTTTGGATGTTTTCATATTGGGGTTGAAGTTTATACCATTGTTAATTATTTGGTTACTGCGTTTTTCTCTATAATACATATATATTATGTTAATAAATTGCTATCACATTATTGTAACCATATGAATGCTTATTCTCTTCTATGTAGAAACTTTTATTGGAAGCCAAGAGAAAGCTTGGGGAAATTCTTTCTGCATTTGAATTTTTGGATGCGAATGCTATGAATTTGGTAAGATTCTGTGTATGATGTAACCATATTCAAAACTCTATTCACAATCTTCTCAGTTATTGAGTAAAATTACGCAACACCCTTTTACATTGAAATATTATATAAAAGATTATTGATATTAGTATGGTGCAAACTTTGAAAAAGCTTCAGATGCATTGTCATTTTCAAGTGGACCACGTTCCACATTGTTGCCAAAAAATAAATTTCTGCATGTCTTCCCTTTAGTTCGATGCAACTTCATTCAAGATCAATTGTCGAGTGGTGCAACAGTTGGCTGAGAATTTTTTTTCTGGAAGAGTTCGGCCTAAACTAATTAAAAGTGCTTCCCTAAAAATTTCTATGTTATTTGTGTTTTTCCTTCTTTTTTCTTTTTCATTGGAATTGGGGTGGAGTAAATTTGAAGCTTCTTCCTCATTACTGGCTAAAGAATCTTAGATGAAACTATATATATCTTGGAACAACCACTCATTTGTTTTAGATTGTTGGAGCTCAATTGTGAATTCTAGATTGACCGAAACGGGTCTTAGAATCACTCCATTGGTGACCTTAAGAAACAACAAATATACATTCATTAAGAAGTGTTTCTTTTTAATTCTGGAAGTGCCATGCTGTACTCAAGTGCGAATTCTAGATTGTCCGGTCCATCGGTGACCTTAAAAAATGACAAATATACATTAATGAAAGATGTGTTTCCTTTTTTATGCTGAAAGTGCCATTCTATAAATGAAATTTGTTTAAAAATGAAAACAACATCATACTTCATAGTTGAAAATAGATTATGAGATGGTTGAAAATCAATTTATTCCAGTGTAGAAAATTATTATGGTCAGAACCAAAGGTATGCATTCAATTGGTGGATTCACGAGCAGAGAGATCGTGTTCATGTGTTGCTGGAGTAAATGGGGGATGATAAAAGAGTTATGCACCAAAATTTCTGGATAAACTCTTGAACATTGGTGCCATTGAATTCATATAATCACGCACAAGTGCTGCCCCTACCCTCTGTCTTTCGATCTGGGGGTGCATTGTTGTCTGAAGTCATGTGTTTTGAGAGTGACTTCTATTCCATGGGGATAAAGTTTGTGCAATTAACAGTTCCCTTGAAATCTAAGTTATTAGAGAATGAGTCAATGATGTACTATCACAACCCCAAGGTTTTTATCATTGGTCAACGGTCAAACCTTCAGTTTGAAAGTCCTAAGATCGACCCCGTTTTCTCCAATCCCTTGGGGCCAATGTATGCATAAAGTAATGCGTATTATTAGACGAACTCCCATTTATTTTGACTTGTTGACTATGCATGATATTGGGAGGCAAGTTAACAATCAGACAACTTGCCCAACGCAGAGTCAATTGTAACAGTCACTAATGAAGATAACTGAGTCTCCTAGATACAAAGCTGAAGTATGTGTAGGTTACCAAATTTTCTTGAAAGTATCCAAGTAGAGAAGTGACACCAACATTGCAAATGAAGCAGGCTTTTCCTTTACCATGATTTTCATGTTTTTGTTGCCTTTGGACACTGCACTGAGAAGTCAACAGTCAACAATAAAGCATGATGTGACTGATGGTTTATATGGGATTGTGTGTGCTATGACAAAAGTTTGGTGACTAATATTGGTATAAATATAGGTAGAATGAAACAATATTTGGTAACTTGGAATGAAATATTTCACTTTTGCACTTGGTAATGTAAGAATAAAGATTAAAGTTTTTTTAATATGACTGCATTTTTAAGTTATTAACATAATGTCATAGTTTATGCAAAAGTCAAGTGAAGGTAGAGTTTTTGATGCCTCTGATACAACATTCTTAAATTGTTTAGAATTTAGAAATGCATCTTGTGATTAACTAGTGCTAAATCATGCATAGATTACTTCATTATACTTGTTGCCATATCTGAACAGGTTCTGAAACACTTAGATGGTCTTCGTGATCCATTATCTTCAGTGCATAACTTCTATGTTCTCATTGAGACCACTGGCAGCATGGAGTCTCATGACAAGTAACCTTCTTCCAACTTGAAAGTAATAATCTTTAAGTCATTTGGATTTGAAATGAAATTCTTGTGAACAACTTCTAAATTTTATGATCAGAAACTACCAAAATAATAGGAAGGAATTTGTAGAGAAGCTTCTTCATGCACACTTCATTTTGTGTGAATCATATGTTTATTTCTGTAGTTGTTATGACCTTAAACCATCCCTTAAAAATGATAATGGTATCTTGTTCGCAAATTTAGTTTCCCATGGCACCACATGACAGATTTACACAATACCAGTCACTACAGCAGCATATCTTGAATGAAAAATGAAAATGAAAATGAAAAAATGATCTGAAATAATATTCCTCTTATTTCAAGATCTGAATATACTAAAGGCATGTTCATGTTACCACTTATCAGAACAAATCAGCTTTCTTGTGCTTTATTATGGTTGCTGATTTCAGTTGTCTAAGATAGCACCCTGAGCTTGTGATGATGATGACAAACAAAATATTTGTACGATTCATCCTACTTTCAAATTGTTTTCTTTAGATGATGGATTGAATTTCTTAACCTCTATTATTTTGAATCTATGTCACTAGAGAGAAGCTTGAAGCCTTCCTTCTTCAGTCTATGGATAGTGGCTTAATAACTGATGGAGTTTTAGCCCAAGATATTAATCAAACATCATCATTTTGGCATATCCGCGAGGTAATCACTATCTATATTTTATGTCTACATTCAGGATCTAGCATCCATCACTATTTATATATTACTTCTAGTTTGGGAATAGATTTGAGATGTGACCCAACACTTATATGTACTGTGGCTTCTCCATTTTGTTGTAAAATTCTGCCAAACCTATTTAGTATCAATGATCTAACATTAGGAGACTCAAAAGACGGAAAATCCGTCATTTTCTTCATCTTTACCCGAGTCATATTTTTTGAACCATTCTCTTCGTACTGGTAGGCCTTAACTACCTCCTCAAGCTGTAAGATTTTATTTTAATTGCGAGGACAGAAAGTGTCACTCGTTTGAAGTTAGATGTAGACCAGATTTTAAGAGCTCTTTCAAACTATTAAATAAGCTCAACCTAATATTGGAAATGTAATAATTAATTATTGCAAAGAACTTAGTTCATCATGACAGAACTAAGCACGTAGAAATTGATCGTCACTTCATCTAAGAGGAGAAATAATGGAAATGACTATACTCCGACTTGCCTTCGGACTGCATATATTCTTATTTAGGCTCTTCCAAGATCCAATCTTGAAGACTTAATCACCAAGATGGGAATGATTAACATCTATGCCCTGGGAGTGTGGAATTCCAATTCTAAATTCCTTATTTCTAGTGCAATCTTTGTATTCTATATTAGTTAAAGTTAATTTTGGTATAATAGGTTTTAGGAATTAATTGATTTACTAATTTTAGAACCAAGGTGAGATATTCTTCTCCTATAAATTCATTGTATTCTTAATTTAATTTCGATAAATAAAAAATAAAGGGTTCTCCTCTTTCTTCACTAACAGTGGCCAGACATGGACCATACATAGGCAGCCCAATAGAGGAATATGGAGATCTATTAGCAAGTAATGTGTTCAAGGAACAGACTTTAGAATGATTTTGAAGCTTATAAGCAGTTGTATCTCTTTGTTCACACACAACTTTATTCTTTTTGTTCAATATTTTTAAATGTTTATTAATTTTATGATACACATGCAGTAAACACATATCTTATACCATTAGATTTTCATTTTAAGATCTTACACTGTAGTCCTGTTGGTATATCACAAATGAAAATATTATTCTTATTTCACCAACAGCTTCATTCAAATTGTTATTGTATTGAAGAGATGGCTTTACAGTTAATAAGGTGATCTAGAACTAGTTGGAATCCCGTAGATCTAGCATATTTTGTTATGACACCCTCGGATACACCCTCATGAAATAGGCAAAGGGAGTGGATGGTCACTCTATTTCATAGTGTAAAAAAAAAAAAAGAAATAATAATAAATAGAAATAAAATTATGTAACAAATGTCAAATGCAAACCCTCAAACTCACTACTGCAAAAACACTAATAATAGAAACTTTATACTGGGAGGTCTTCAAATTTAGTACTAAGACTGGTGCCAACTTTGATTTATTCAAGAATAATCAAACTTCTTACATTCTTTCTGATCTCTTTCTTCACAATGATCAACGTTTGTGATTTCAATTTTGATACTATAGGGTGTACCTGAAGCATTGATGAAAGCAGGGGCTGTATATAAATATGACTTGTCTCTGCCTCCTGAAAAAATGTATGAGCTTGTCGAGGAAATGCGCTCGCGTCTTGGTAATGAAATAGTCTAACCTTTAACATGATATTTCTGTATCACCTGCTGCTTTCTTGGCTTAGTGGGAAGATAGTCACTTTTTACTGAACCATACTTCAATAGGTCTCGTTTTATATGGGCAGTGCGCTGGTCCAAATGAAAAATTAGAGCATGTTTTAGCAAAGTTTAAAATTTTACTTATTTACTAATAAGATTTAAAATATATTTTGGTCAAAGTTGGAAATAAGTTACTCATTTTGATTTCGAAGCATGCCATGACTGTTATGAGATGGCAAAGTTAGTTCCTTTTATAATGTCATATATACTTAATGAAATGCCCATTTTTGTTTTTACAAGCTCCAAATTGTGATTCTTGAATCTTGAGTATCATATGTGGATAATCTCCAAGCATTCACTTGACCTTCCTTAATCGAAAATCTCTAGGTTCTGCAGCGAATGTAGTGGCATATGGTCACCTTGGGGATGGTAACCTACATCTCAATATTTCAGCACCGCAATACACTGATAGTGTAATAACTTCATTCCTAGTTCATTTATAATTTTTTCTGTCAACTATGAATCGCATTAGATAAGAACATTATTCCTTACAGATATTATCAAAGATCGAACCCTTTGTCTATGAGTGGACATCTAAGCACCGTGGGAGCATCAGTGCTGAACACGGCCTTGGGTTGATGAAAGCTAACAAAATTCATTACAGCAAGTCTCCTGAATCTGTAAGGCTAACCTCATTTTCTGTTGGTTAATAATGAACATCTCATTTGCAAATTTATGCTTTTCTTGCATTTCAGAACATTTTTGTTAATAATGAAGGTCTCATCTCGCTTTGGATTGATGAAAGCTGATAATTTTTATTAACTTTTTTTTCTGCCATTTAATGTAATACTATTAGCCCCCGTTTACTAATAAAATGAAATCTGAAGAGAAATGCCAACTTTCTTTAGTGTATGATAATATCTCTTGACTTTGAAGAGAGATGCTGGAAATTTTGATTTGACTACGGGAAAAATTACTTTGGCAAGTTGAAGTAGACTAAGATAATAGTTTGAGCTGTATCCTTGCAGACGGAACATATAGGAGTTCCGATTTTGGGTAATTTTTGTTTTCATAATCCACTTGTTTTTTATATTGTTTGTTGGTAGGACATTTTTAGAGTGTATTTTTTCCCTCTATATTGCTCAATGTACGTGGGCTATGCTCACTCTTAATGCATTTTAGATGTAGTTTACTTACCCATTTTCGATCCGTGCCGTTTAGTTACAATAAAAATTGTTTTAAAAGAACAATCAAAAGGGAAATCAATGAGTTACTCAATATTTGCAAATGTAGCTTCAGCTTTTATAAACAAAGTCTTCCAAGCTCAAGAATAGGAAGAAAATAATGTTTATTGTTAATGCTTAGACATTATTCTTATTTTGGGGGGATAATAGATAAGAATAACGTGATATTTTGCTCTATGTTTGACCAAACTATGTATAAAATTTTTATTTCGGCATCTGAAAACATTTTTTTTGTATGCAGGTACAACTAATGGCTGCCATCAAGAAGCTAATTGACCCTAACCGGATTCTCAACCCATATAAAGTTCTTCCACCCTCTGTATTATCCCAAAGTTGAGGTGAGACTCAATCTGGAAATTTCGATTTGACATCTATTTTTAGCTACTTGATAGAATTTTATGAGGATTTCGAATCGAACTGATAAATATGTAATATCGTCTTAAACCAAGTATTTCCCCTACATAGAAGAAAGTACAGTTAAACTAATTCTAAAATTGCGAGTGACTGAGATAAGTGATCCTCCTTAAAACTTGTGTTGAGCAGCTTGAGCTCAATGCCTTCAATAGTATGGTGGTTCATGCATACATTGAAAAAATTATGTAGATCTAAAAATATTGCCTCAGTGGCATATAACACGTGTTTAGTTGTAACCATTCCAAGTGATTGAGATTTTGCAATCATAAGTTCCTTGGTCTCCTTCAGAAATTTAAAATATTCGAGCAGTCTGTTACCAGTGTTTACTATTGCAAGTGGGAAAATGAATATTTTTGGTGTAATCACGTGCTGATAGAGATTAAATATGGAACCTGCGCTAATCCTTATCAAGATTGTTGTCTTCTTGTTCAATGATGCATGGAAGTCTAGCGGCATGTTTGATACACAAGATTGGATGCAACAATTGACAAATCTTGTTCAGTTTAATGTACCAACATAACCTAAAGGCCTTCCCATATGGCACTTATTTGTTTGGTTCCTTTTGTGCAATAGCAGCATGAAAATGAGTAATCAACCATTTCTGTTGGTCTAAGACTTCTTTCATTTGACAGATTACACAGAAAGAGAAGAATGTTCCAAGTGGAAGAGAAGACAACTTGACACAATACATTTGTGGAACCTGTAATTGGATCAGAATGTGAATCCAAGCATCCTTTTCTAAGCCTTAAAATATGCATTGTAATGTAGGGAACACTAGCCTGGTAAACTGCTTATACTCATGGTTCATAAAACTGTACTATTAAATTCTGTACCAAAATATCCAAAGTGATACACTGCATTTTCTGAATAATTAACAAATCATAACTAGATTCAAATAACTGAAAGTAGTAAGCATCTATTACTTTATGTGCAGTAATATTTTTTTATTGTTTAGAGTATCTGTTAATTGTAGCCTTTGTAAGGTCTTTGGGTTTTATTTTATTCTTCAGTCTTCAACTTCACGAACTCACTAAATACTATCTCAAACTGACGTCACATTTCTCCACATGATAAGCTCTGAAAACATAATGTTTCCAATTTCTGGTCTAACAATTCACCCGAATCACCAGTCGACCAAGATAAAAATGGGCTGTGAACAGCAAACACATCAGATTATACATAATCAACCAACTTGGCATTGCAACTAGAGTCCTATGTTTCCTTTTTTTCGTACTTAACACTACAAATTTCACTATGGTAATGCTACAAAAAGAATTTCAGCTAAGGAAGAGGGACCCCAAAAAAATTAATAAAAACTAAAATCGTTAATCTTTCCTCCTGAATTTCAGCATATTTAATACATTCTCATACACTATAAATGTAATTGAAGCAGCTGGAGCATTTTTCAGCACATTTGCAGTGATACCCTTGTAGAAGCCTCGTACACCCTCAAACCTGTGAGCCAAAGTGGAAAAAAAGACATGGTTTCTTGTGATTGAAGAAAATTATAGAACAGTAAAAACGTGATCAAACTCTCTAATCAGCAATGAAACGGCAGAGTATTGCAAGGTTCTGTTCACCCATATTGAAAAAATAAGCGATCTGTGATTTTCTTATGGATCCAAGTGTTTTAACTACTAAAGATCGTGGTGTATAATAATTGTAGTTAATGGATCCGTAAGAGGTAATGCAGTGAAATTTGTAAGGTAAAGTTCATGCTCACCGCGCAGTTTCCTTCACTACATGCCAACTATCCATGTATCTCGGAATCCCCTCAGTACTTGGCCGTTGCTGTAA
This sequence comes from Fraxinus anomala, assembly GCA_903798345.1. Taxonomy (NCBI): domain Eukaryota; kingdom Viridiplantae; phylum Streptophyta; class Magnoliopsida; order Lamiales; family Oleaceae; genus Fraxinus; species Fraxinus anomala. The sequence continues at coordinate 13,288 of CAIGRN010058792.1, forward strand.
AAGAGGAAAAGGATGATAATTTACTTATTACAAAGATAAGAGAATCATTTATCAAATGAATTGCACAGCAAGTCTCCTCATTCAATTGAACGAGAAAGCTGTATACGTAGATAAATGGAAGAGGTATTAAAATTTTCTTACCTGCAAGCGAGCTCGGATAACCTGGTAGACGCCACCCAATCACATTCATTAAAGAAAAAGAAGGAAGGTATAGTTAATTACCATTCAAATTTATGAAGATGAAGTTTAGGCTAATAGCTATAATTCTATATATAGCTATTTTGTGATTATACTTGCCTGAAATGGATATGTCGAAAGAATGGCAGCTAGTTTTGAAGAAGCCCCTAATATTGCATAATCAAATGAATCCTGTCAAGTGAACACAAAAGAGCTCTAAAACTATAACCAGTAGCAGGACAAAAACCCTTTATAAAAAGAATGGCAGCTAGTTTTTCCAAAAGAAAGGATGATCTGATTTTATAAAACAAAAGGAGATCAGAAATTGCACTGGCTGAACAAATTCAACAAAGCTATGAGCTTATGTGTGAGAATGTATAAACAAGGTAGATGTTCCTGTGGCACAAAAATAAGCATTGGTTTTCGGAGATTCACCAGTGAAGTGTCAGCAGTGATAGAATTTATTTCACTTTCGTCGGTCCTATAATTGATAACAAATTTGCGAAGTTCCTCATATGCTGTGAACTGAATAGCACCATGTGTAACCTGCTGAACAGCACCAAAATCAGCAAGTCCCACTGTATTCCAAAATTCATGGTGAAACTTTATCCTCCCTCCTTAACATTGGTATTCTCAGGATTATAAAGAAATGAATAAGTAAAAATGTCAAAGCACAACGAACATAAATGGCAGAACAAGTGGCATCCCTTTTAAGGGTAGAAGATAATAGGCTCATAAAATAGAAAAAAACAATGATAAAACAGGCATAAGAGAAAAAAGACTAACCAGAAAAAGACCAGGCATCAGACCTTTGTAGAGTGCTTTCCATCCCTCTTCTTTCATTATGGTTCTTAAAGCGTCTGAAACCCCAAGAAATGAGAGGACCACACAGAGTTACTATAAATGGTTCGAAAAATAGTATAAACCTTAAAAGAATCATCAAAACAACATAACCCAAGAATAATGATGCTTGTCTAAGAAGGCAAAAGAATCGCAATCAATAATTGCCAAATGTCTAATTCCGTTGATAGACTTTAACACTCTATATGAAGATTGAAACATCCATCACCTAACAGAACATTCTAAAGTCAAACTGTAAATCCAGCAATCGTCCCTGGCAGCTGGTTTGTGCCAACTACTGGTGAAATAGAGCTGTTGGCAAGGGTTACCGACAATGCACCCAATTCACTTGTGTCCATCCCCACACACACACAACAATATCTTACGCTGGCACTAGTGAACTAAATGCACTAAGATACATCATTCAACGGCCTCGTAGGAATACAAGCAGCTCATTTGATCCTAAATCAAATTATGAGTTTTTTTTATGCCAAGATAACCAGTGTTTAATTAGCTGACTAACCTGTTAGATATATGTGCCAACAGACCCAAGAGCTCTATGTTTTGGCTCATAACCCCACCAACCTCAAATGGGTACCGTATAAGGGATTCTTTAGTGTCTTTTCAATAATTTGTACCAATTCATGTTCAGGCTGATATGAATGTGTGTGTGTGTGTGGTCAATAGAAGCCCAATAACATACATATGAATGAGATGAAGAGCTGAAACGGATGTTTTAGCCCTTGTTTGGGCTTCATTTTAATGAGGTTTTGGGGAAAATGTATTTTGAAATAGTAATTTTTTAAGAAAATGTATGGTTAGAATGCAAGGAAAATTTTTGTATTTACATGTAATATTATTTTATTGAAGAATGTGTGGAGGAAAATGCATTAAATTAAAATGGAGCCCAAACAGGGGCTTAATGTGATATAAGTTAAGCCTAATCATATAATGCAAAATATTTCTTTTCAATTTCTATACAAGTTAAAAATTGTAATCATATTAGAGTTTGACCCAGGAACTAGGAGAAAATAAGTGGTAACATGAACTAGAGAAGGGGAGGGTGGTGTCATAACGTTGGGCATGTACTCTAAACAAATGGTAGTTGGTAAAAGAAGATGCAAATTTAAAACCAACATAATTCGGACTGCATACAATTACTTATGAGATGAGAATACAAGCAGCATTCCAAATAAAAACAAATGAGGATGTTCTGTAATCATAATGTTGGAAATCACCGACATGTGCAACCAAATAAATGACAATGGCACTAAATAAATTTTTTTGTTTTATTTAATAGAGCACATCTATAGCAAAGGATTGGAGCAGACCATGAAACCCAGAATATGGACGTGCTTGCTGAGGCGTCTGAAGCTGCAATCTTGTTTTCACCAGCCAAACAGGATTGGTGCAAAGACTTACCTGAAATAGCCACCAGGTTACTTCCATAAGCAAAACAGAAATTGGCGCATTTGCTGATATCACGAATGCCTAATATTATCATGGAGGTTTTTTAGATTTATGATATAGGTAGGGCTGCACAGAAGATCAAACAGCTTGACAAGTGCTAGCAGGAGCACCTTCACTGGAATTAGTGTCAGGCACTACTCCATAGGCAATGCAGAATTGAAAACATCATAAATCCTTTCAAGGAATAAAAAAATAGGAATTTTGAGTATGGTGATCCTCAAAGCATGTATGTCCCTAACAGAGTGCAGCAATTTAATAGCATCACTGACAAATTTAGGTTATCAGTTACACAGTTTTGGTTCATCAAGAAAAAAGACAGGATAAAAAAACTCAATTTTATATTGGCTCTGGCCCATGGTACTTATACAACAATTTCTTCACTTTGAATTTTGATTAATATAACATCTACTTTTTATGCTTTTTTGTAGATAAAAAACAGCATTTTCACTTCGACAATAACAGTGCATCATCTTTTCTTTTCTGGAAGCTCCAATGAGAAAAAATTATGACATTAAAAAGTAATATGCTATATAAAGTGGTTATTAAGACTTTTTTTTAAAAAAAAATCGGCAAAGTAAACTTTCTCCCTACCAAGCACCCTGCAGTTCTGCTACATGCACATGCTGATCAAATGGATATACGGGGTGTGTTCGGTAGAGATTAAAATTAAAAAACTAGCTATTATTGTTGACTTTTATTAGAAATGGTGGGACCCAATAACGGTCATATTTTCAATTTTAATTGGATTTTGAGCTGTACCAAACAAGTGGACAATATGCTTCCTATTTCAAGGATTAGAAAGTTCAAACAAACCAAGGCTCCTGCCTCGGCAGCTGAAGCAAGATGAAGACGTGGGCTCAGCTCCTCCCTGGTTCTCATATACCGTTGCTTGGCTTTGCTGTAGCTGCGAAAAGTAAAACCATCATGCACGATTCCATAATACGACACATCTCATAAAAAAGTAAAAGCTTAAGCAGTATAACTAGTGGCTGAATGCATTACGAGGAAGCTGATAACCGTAAAAACAGTAAGAAAAAGAATGAGCAACACAGCACATTCTTCATGATTATTATACAAACTTGAAGGATTCAGAATATAATAAATTAAGAACTAGCGAGGAAACATTTTTATAGAATTTTCTGCTGAGTAAAATAATATTAACAAATTTGGACTACAGATGCAAGGCCATAAGGATTCACATATGCAACTAGAAACAAAAGCATTGGTCAGGTACATAAAACAGTAAAGCAATTGCAGTTTGAGAAAGTAAAATTGCTGAAGATTGTAACTGCAGATGTTTAAATAAATCATGCAAGCATATAAATATTTCCTCAACAAACAATTTGTGTATATGTATATGAATGCAATGGAAAATATATAGCATGTATTCATTAAGGACAACAACGCAATGAAAGCAACTGTTAAATGTTTGGTACATATAAAAGCATGTATTAACACATTAAAGTATAATTAAGCAGGTTTCCATACTCATACTGAGAGTTCCAAGTACAAAGGAACCTTGGGTGTTCAAACCGGGTAAAATCCGTAAGTGAAGTTACACAATAATGAAAGACAAAACTCTGGTCATGCTACTTACAAGTAGAAATATAAACCCCATGAAACGGGTAAAATTCATTAGTGAAGTTAAGCAATAATGAATAACTCTGATCATGCAACTTACAAGTAGAAATATAAACCCCAGGAAACTGTGGACCCAAGAACAGCAGGGTAAAAGCCTGCATATAACCCTCCAAGACCCTGAAGCAAAAAAATTAAAAATTGAAGATCACTCTTAAAATAAGAGGTAGAGCAAAAGAAACGAACAACAGTAAGAAACGAAGTTGTTCATATGCACTCACACCAAAAAAGCATTCTGACAATGAATTTGAACCAGATCCAAAGACGGTGTGGTTTTTAATTCAAAGGTTAATGAATCTGGTATTTGGACTCGTAACTTGACATCTGTGCCAGATTCCAATTATCACGGTTCCTAGTTAAAGTCTTAAAGAGCTGAAGAGAGCATTTACTAGTAAATGCTAAATATGCTTTTGTTGCAAGAAGACGATTTTATCGATCAAAACAAAGTGCTTTGTTGTTTTCATCAAGTTTCTTCTTTAAGAACACAAGAATTAAAAAAAAAAAAATAAATCCATTGCAAAAAAAAAAAACCTAACTGATCACAAAAATTACTACAAAGTAAATTGATTTTGCACCTCGAAATGAAATAATAACAAACCTCAGTACGAGCAATGGTGAAGAGAGCATGATAAGTGTTTCTGTAGACCGGGAGATTATTCCGGCCATCATTCACTGCCAACAACAGAAATCATCCTCATTTTATAGATGAAACCAATCCTCATGTATGTGCCATCCATATATAGAAACTTATATGTGCATATAGATCGAGCAAACCTTGGAAGCGAGTTCGGACGACGTCAAGGGGATGAGAGAACGTGACGGAGGCCAGGCCAGCGGCGGCGCCCGCGGTGGCATTCTCCCACTGCCAGTCCACGGTCCTCATAGGGGATGAGAGAACGTGACGGAGGCGAGGCCAGCGGCGGCGCCCGCGGTGGCATTCTCCCACTGCCAGTCCACGGTCCTCATCGCCGACATTTTCTTTGAGTTTCTTCTTCTCTTGTCATTTCAGTTTGAAGGAGAGATTTGGGGGCTGGACGCCGTTTCGGCTCTTGCTCGATATCCAAGAAAGCCCGCAAAACGTTCCCAGTCAGAAAACACTCGAAATTTATTTCTCACAAATATTTTTGGTTTTACTTGTGTTCCAAATATGATTCATTGTATCCCAAAATTTAACTTATTTTCCTACATTAAGTTAGTTTAGCAAACTCCTACTTTTAATACTATATGTTCAACATGACTTTTACAAGTTGAAACGTGTGATTACTCGAAATCTAAACAAGCTTCATTAACCTATGAAAATTGAATTAAATCATATGTACAAAAGAGTCGTTCACATAAGATTTACCAACTCTCATATGTGTGGGATCCACCAAAATAAAAAATGAAAAAAAAAAAAAGGGGATGAGAGAACGTGACGGAGGCAAGGCCAGCGGCGGCGCCCGCGGTGGCATTCTCCCACTGCCAGTCCACGGTCCTCATCGCCGACATTTTGTTTGAGTTTCTTCTTCTCTTGTCATTTCAGTTTGAAGGAGAGATTTGGGGGCTGGACGCCGTTTCGGCTCTTGCTCGATATCCAAGAAGCCCGCAAAACGTTCCCAGTCAGAAAACACTCGAAATTTATTTCTCACAAATATTTTTCGTTTTACTTTGGTTCCAAATATGATTCATTGTGTCCCAAAATTTAACTTATTTTCCTACATTAAGTTAGTTTAGCAAACTCCTACTTTTAATACTATCGTGTTATGTTGAACATGACTTTACGAGTTGAAACGTGTGATTACTCGAAATCTAAACAAGCTTCATTAACCTATGAAAATTGAATTAAACTATATGTACAAAAGAATGGTTCACAGAAGATTTACCAACTCTCGTATGTGTGGATCCACGAAAATAAAAAATGTAAAAAAAAAAAACCACCCCCATGTAAGTGTAGCGTGATTGATGAAAATTCGTCTAGTGCACACGCTAAATTTGCGATGAAATTGAATAACTAAAATGAAACATACTCTTTTCACCCATTTGCATTTACTTATGATTTTTTATTTTAAATTCAATCCACTTTCGAAAATTTCGATGAAATTGAAATCATCAACATTACACAAACCATGATAAAACTAACGAATTCAGCCATCCATACTCCAGTCCAAACTAGAAAAAAGAAAACCAAAAGAGAAAATCTGTGAAGTACAATGGTTGTCTCGTGCTGAAACTAGCAAATGGCTCTGGAAAAAAAAAAAGGCTGATCCATCCTTGAATTAACAGATCAATTAAGGAGCTCTGCAACCAAGTGTATACAAATTGGATGTGTTTCTTCCAAGTTATTTGAATATCTAAAATAGTTGCAGCATATCATCAAAAGCGAAGACTGGCAATCCTTTGCTAGTCAAATTGCTCACATTGTAATAAATCCACTAACTTTGATTGCATGTTGGCCCCAGAGGTCCGTGATTGTTGTTATAGCAAAAATAGCTGGAAAAATATAGAGAATAACAAATTAGCTTGTAGACTAACAAAATATATACAGACAATAAATAATCAGCTAGTAACAAATAAATTCAGAAACTCAATATGCTCCATTTAGACCCAATAAATCGTGGCCCCCAACCAAAGGTTCAGGGACTTCACGGGCGACCCAAAAATATTGTAATTATTTAAGTAAGACGATAATTTATACCATCCAAACCTAGCTCATATCATCCCCAAGAACCAGTTTTCTTGTTATGCATTAATTCTTAATCCCGAACTCCAAGAGCAATGACAAATGAAAAGGAAATTAGAAAAGAACAAAGAACATGCACTGGTTCACCCTCTACATCCACTTGCCACTGTAAATCTTTCATTGTCATGAAGAGGGAGATACAAGTTCTCCTCACACCCCTTGTCTTTTTCTATCACAGAAAAATTGGTCCTCAAAATCCATTATATAACAGGCATCCGCCACTCTGCAACACCATTTCGACCTTACTGCGGTTGAGGGGATAAATGAAAGGTATACAGTATACTTGAGCTACACACAATCCAATATTTTTTTGGATGGGTCAGTAAGGAACGATGGATGAGAGTTGGAAGTGATCCTCAATGAGGTGGGTGTTCAATAGGGAAACAATTTTAAATATGGTAGTCCTGAGTGACATTGCACCCAAACATGATCCAAAGGATTGAGAGAGTCCCTGTATCGAAAGGTTTTTTTAAATAAAACAATTCAACCAAATTAAAATTACAATC
>CAIGRN010058804.1:0-20601 GCA_903798345.1 Fraxinus anomala
ATTTACACCTAATCATCCCCCTCTAAGTGTAGTTAGGTCGAATCTTGCATTTCTCATTAATTATTTGTAATTTAATTTTACAAATCAGGTATTAATTAAACTTAACGCTAAAATAATTCCTCCCCCAACTCTCTCCCTCTCTAACGTTACATTTTCCACCACCTCTAACCCTTCGTCCCTCCCTCCCCATTCCATGTCTCTATCAATTAATCACAGTCGTTGAACCCACACATCACCATTGCCACGATCATGTTGCATATTTGGTTTCAAATTTCTCCATCGATTAACCACCACGACCGGAGTTGAAAATGAACGAAGCCACCACCATGCTGCAAATGTGATTTTTATTTGTATGATTTTTATTTTTGTGATTTGGTAGGTGTATATTTTGGTATATGGTGGTTTTGTGATGGTTCATAACTGCGGTGATTGGTTAGTTGATGGTTTCTGGCAGACGCTATTGGTGGTAGTGGCGGTGCATGAAGGTATAGATGTTTTTTACTCATCTTTGTGGAGATTTAATTTTTGGAGGTGGCGACGACATTGATAGTGGGTGGTGGTGATGGTAGGTTTTGGAGGTAGCACTTAGAACCTCTTCAAGACTAAAGAAACGTGTGGACAATGAATTACCATCCGTAGTAGGTAAGAGTTCCAAGATTTATTTTAACTCGTTCTATGCGTGTCTACAGAAATGTTCAATTTAATTCACAGCACTCCTCTCCTCAATTAAAACTCGATATCAGAAAATGAAATATTGTTCCATGCAGTGCAAGTTAAATAGTCGAAAGTATTTGGAGTGGAGCAAGCGCATAATTAGTCATTTCACAGAATTCACTAGGACAATGCCTTACAATCTTTGCTCAAAGTTAGTATAGAAACTGTGCGCACGCAGGCGTGCGTGCATGCATGTATATGTTGTTGTTTGTAGCATTTTTTTACGGCAAACATAGAGAAATATGGTTTGATTGTTTGTTAGTTAGTTGGGCGATCATTTCCCATTGTAGTTAACGATTTTAATAGAAAAAATAGTAAAGTTTATTTATTTTGATTGACATAAGATATTTTAAGCCAAGTTCCAAATTATGTTACGTACTAAACTAGAACATAATTATAAAAATGGACTAGAAATTTATTACATTCCTTTTCAATATTATAAATAATCAATTTAACATTTTATTTTTTGCATAGACGATTTCCTGATTTTGTGGCGGGAATAAAATCTCTCCTTCCTTAATCCATCATCACATCACATTTACGATGATGATAACCTAACTTTTGCATCTCATTTATCTTTCTCTCTCATCATAAATTCTCAGTTGATTTAGCGGCCGCCGCCGGCTGCGATCAATCCCGAGGTAAATACGAACTATTTCCGATCGATCCATTCTTATAGATATACCTGTATGATCACGGGAAATTGTGAAACAATTATGATCAATGGATGTCGGTGAATGACGTTGTCGTAATTATTAATCATATTCGTGAACAAATTTGTATATATTGTTTGACATTCAATTTCAATTGCCTTCTTGTTACATAATGTTTAAGTATATGTTATACGCATGCATATATGAAATTATATTTTTAAATAAGTTCTTGTTAAAATAGCGTGAATCAAAGGAATCTAAAATAATAATAGTTACATTTTTAAATTAGTCTTAAGCTTGGGGTTCTACTCTTTGCTTTTGAGTTGTGCATTGATATTCAGGACAATTGTCAAACGGTTAACGTTATTCTGGTTATATTGTTCTATATGATGGAATTATCATAGGAACAGAAGTTAAAAAAAAAAAGTAGAAGAAGAAAAACAAATTATGTATGGATGTCAACTTCCTGAATAAAAGTTTTAGTCTCTTGGCATACAAATTCTATTCTGCAAAGGATTTTTTCGATAAGTAGTGGATACAATGATTACTTACGCCTCAAATGCAGGCTTATGGAAAATAATGAACAGAATGGTTACTGTTTGACACACAGTGAGGCATGAAACTCAAGGTTGTACATTAATGCTACATATCTGTAAACTTAACTTTCCTTTTCTCGTTTTCTTCCAGGTTCTCTAATTCAACGTGTTGGGTGCTTGGGGTCTGGTTCCTAGCAAAAAAAAATGGCAGCTGGAAGTAGCAGTCAACAAAATTTTAGAAAAGCTGTTGGTGCTCTTAAAGACTCTACAATGGTTGGAATGGCCAAAGTCAACAGCGAGTTTAAGGTGATGTTATTCGAGCCATAAACTTGGTACATTTAGTTCCTTGATTTGAAGAAGTCTTAAAGCAGTGTTATGTGTTTCAGGGACTAGATGTTGCCATTCTTAAAGCCACAAACCACATTGAAGTATTTCCAAAGGAGAAGCACGTACGAAGTGAGTTAGAATTTCTGCCTTTGGCATGTGCAAAATCTAAAAGCTTTGATGCTCATTGTTTCGTTGGTTATACAATATTAATTCTTGGAGATCGTACTAGCCAAGTTTTTTAGTTGCTGGTTCAGTAAAGTGCAATTCAAGTTCCACTTTATTTTATGGAGTTCCTTTAAAAGTTATTTTCCAAATCAATTTATTCGCTGGAGTCTAAATATTTATGTATGCAGACTTATCTTCTTTATTTGTCAGAAATCTTGGATGCAGTTTCAGCATCAAGACCTCGAGCAGATGTTGGTTATTGCATACATGCTCTTGCAAGGCGTCTTTCTAAAACCCGTACTTGGGCAGTATGATTCTCAGCTCCTTTATCTCGACTTCTTTAAGTTAAATAATTGTCAATGTGCTTTACAGATCTTGCAGACAACTAAGTTTTTACTTGTGACATTTGACAAATCATAACACGATGTATGACAAGACAATTCCACGACTCATGTATTCTAATCGAGAATTTTCCTTTTATAATTCTGATTGGATACCAGCGTTAACTATTGGAATCTTCCTTAGCAGAGGTGCAACTCACAAATTTTATCATTTATGACATTTGAAATTCATTTGTATTTCATGTTATGCTGTGACACATTCGTTTTGACAAGATTATGCTTTCTGAACAAGCCCAGCAACTACAGGTGTAAATTAATATATTGTACTTTATGCGCAAACAATTTCTATAAGCATAAATCTTTGAAATGAATTTGTCAAAAAAGTGTAAATCAGGTAAACCAAAAACAATGATTTGCAGATTATCCATAGCCTAAGAATATTTAGGAAGTTTTCCCTAGAAACTTTTCACTAGGAATAAATTCAATTTTCTGAATAACATTTATATCTTGCTTGGTGTAGATTTACATAGTAATGGTAGCATTTAAGTCATCTAGCCATTTGGCAATCATTTTCTGTTACTTTTCTTTCTAGTGATGTTTCTCAATCATTTTGTGGGAAGCAAGAGAAAATCTTTATGAACTATGTTGACACGTCTGATGCTATATGAATAACACTTGATGCTATGAGATCAGAGTCAAGTGGCTCGACCTCTCTGTTTTTACAGTGAATCATTTTGTGGCTTTTGTTCTCACTAACTTGGTGCTTTTGCTTATTATTGTTAGCACAACTACTTAAGTATGGTCGGATTGAGATATTCAAAAGAGGCTCCTATATACCTATGTGATGGAGATCAAGATAGAGATAAACAAAGATTGATTTCTCTTTTCCCTCAAATTTTCTCTTCTTGGACCCTTTCTTTTCTTGTTTTTTAACAAATTATACGCTCCTACGTCACTATGGTTACATAATTCTTTGGAGGATAATAAGAGGCACTTTTGAGTTCACCTTGCCTGTTCTGAAATTGAAGCACGGGCTCTTAAAGTTTTCCCGTTGAATGGCTCGAAAACTTTGGTTATGAAGCTGTTCTGTGATTATTAGAGGCAATGACATTTGTAGTTGCTCTGGAGTCATCCTTTATGTGAGAATGTTTGATGGTTCTGACTTGTATTTTTTTTTTTTTAAATCTTTCCATTATAGTTTAGTCAGACTTCTGGCCATTATTTGGTATTAGTTTTCACTTGATGATGATTAATTTAATACATATTTAGGGACCTGCAAAATAACTATTTTACTTCTTTTTTATCCTTATGTCATTTATTATCTTATGTCTTTACTATTGCTTTCAATGATTGAGCATTTGTTGTGATTCTCTTCAATTTTGCTAATCTCATGTCAACAATGGTTCAATTTTTACTCACTAGCGTCAGAAGTTAAACAAATGATAGGAGCCAACATGCTCTTGTTCTAGAGTTTCCTAACCATCTTTCAAATGATGTTCATACTTGACATTATATTTTTTTCAAACACTAGGATCAAATTCCATAAATCTGTGGATTTTATCCTTCGCCTTTCTTTATATGTCTCTATACAAGAATAAAAAATTGTCTACTTACTCATAATCTGTGATTTTAAAATTGCTCTTGTATATTGTTTAATATTTTCTCAGGTTGCAATAAAAACTTTAATCATTATGCATCGTGCATTAAGAGAAGTTGATCAATCGTTTCGTGAGGAACTGACTGGGTATAGCGGATGTAGAGGTCACGTGTTAAATTTGTCACATTTTAAGGATGATTCGAGCCCAAGTGGTAATCCTTATTCTTTAACTTATAGCAATCAGAAATCTATGGAGAACTGACCATTTGGGATTTCCTGTTGTTAAGCATGGGAGTATTCTACTTGGATACGTATATACGCTTTATATCTCGAGGAACGTCTGGAATGTTTCCGCATACTGAAATATGATTTCCAAAGAGATCACTCGGTATGTAATTCATCTTGGAATGCAATTATTGTATTATGAATTTTATTCTAACTTATAATGTTAGATTGTTTTTTATTTTATTTTATTTGACTGCTATATAGTAAATTGGGAGAATTGGTGGCGAATCTAATTATTCCTCTGGATTATGATGTTTAATGCAGAAATTTTAGTTGTATGTTGTATTCTTCTTATTCTTCTATATTTTTATGACCTCGTTTGAGCAATCATTAATCAACTTTTTCAATTTTTTTCATTTCCTCTTACATGTTCTTTCTTATTTTAAAATTATAAAGAAGCCAATTTAGTAAGATCCATAAAACTGTACAGCAGTTAAATTAGTAAACGAAAAGGTATCCCACACAAATCATGGACACACTTGCATATGCTTATTGGCAATACACCATCCTAATTGTGGTTGAAGATAATATGGAAGTAGTATCATATGATCTAACAGATAAAATATAGTGTTTGTCTGCTCTCAATGTTGCTCTTTGTAGGTACTTATTCAACTGGTGACTGCAAAAAAGTGGTTTTTAATGTATTATTGCTCAATGTATTGGGCCTAAAGGAATGTAATATTCCAGATTTACCACATGCCATCATGGATGGCATAGTCTTGAGATGTGTGAATTGAATGCATTGTATCATTTCGCCCTTTTTTTACTATCTATGCAACTATTCATGAGTATTGAATGGGTTGTTGAGTATTCATTCTACTTCTTTACTATGTGGTAACAATATGTTCTTTACAGAAAACAAAGAGGCTTGACACACCAGATTTGATTGAGCAGTTACCTTCTTTGCAACGCCTTCTTTTTCGCTTGCTTGCTTGCCAGGTATTGCATCTTCAATTTCTTTATCATTTATTTATATATTTGTATTAATGACTAAATATTTTCACTACTCATTTGTTCAAGTGAGTTAACATAGTTTTATTTCTTTGGTGAATGATGGTCATGTACCATTGTACAGCCAGCTGGAGTTGCTCGATATAATTTCTTGATCCAGTCTGCCCTATCAATTGTAAGCAATCACTTATGATTTTTTCCTCCAGGTTTTCTTTTCATCAATATTCTTAACTTTATTTTGTTCGAATTTATTCCTTCTGATGTTCTCAGGTTGCGGCTGAAAGTGTTAGGCTTTATGTAGCAATAACTGATGGAGTTCTTAATTTGGTCGACAAGGTACAAATTAGTTTTGTATATTTCCTTTCATTTCCATAGAGTACAGATATTTAAGGAATTACTGACTTGTGTCCTTCAACAGTTCTTTGAGATGCATCGTCATGATGCTGTCAAAGCGCTTGAAATTTATAGGAAGTCTGGGGATCAAGTATGTGTCATGTCTTTCTTTCTAATGTCCATGTAGACTAAAATTCACACTATATGCCTTGCATAACGTGGGACACATATTGTAGGCGGAGAGACTGTCTGAATTCTTTTGAGATCTGCAGGGGCCTTGACTTTGGACAAGGGCAGAAATACGTCAAAATTGAGCAGGTACTAAACCATGTAACTGGATTATCACTTATTTGTTTCCTCAAATCCTGAATTTTTTTTTAACTACAGTATTTTTTGGTTGTCACACCATTCTTTACTTGGATATCAAACATTAGCCCCCTGCATCATTTATAAAAGCCATGGAAGAATATGTAATGGAAGCCCCACAAACTTTGATGCTTCCCTGGAGAACGGTATGTACATGTACTGAATTTAGGCAAAGCCTGTAAATACTTCCAACGAAGTAATTTCTTTTTTCCATCATTTTCTTTTCCAAATACAGTGTTTTAAGCTCGAACTGCTTCTAAAATAAATATAATAGAACTTTTTAAGTTTCCTTCTTCTCTTTCACCCCTTCTTATATTTAGGCAAAGCCTGGAAACATTATCAACCAATGAATCACCCTTGTTTCTTGATGTGAGTGTGAAACATCTCTAGCATAGCTTATATATATCTCCTTGGGTGTTCAGAATGATGATGATAAAAGCACTACTCCGAAAGCAATTGCTATTCCTGAAGCCAATTTGGAGACTGATCCTAAACTTCTCATTGACACTGAAGAAGCTCATCCATCTGTCGATTCTCCAGAGATTTCAAAGACTGATAACAGTGAAGCTGCAGCTACACCTTTGATTCCTGATCTTTTGGTAGTGTTTTCCTTATTTAGGGAATCCTTTTAGAGTAAAATACGGATGCATGCCTTGTAATTTACCCTCATCGAATTTCTTTTTATTCTCAGAGCTGGGATGAGCCATGTCAAGAAGCATCTGAGCCGGATGATAACATTTCCTTCGCCCTTTCGACTATTACAACTGGTGAATCTTGTTTTCTATTATTAACAACTAACATAACTTAAGAGGTGTTCAGGTCTGTGATTTATTTTTGCAATTGTGCGTAGAAGAGCTGTCCAATCCTGCAATCAGCTCTGATCCCTCAAGCGAGCCTACTGGTTGGGAGCTTGCACTAACTATGGCACCAGGTTCTAATTTTGCAGCTGTAACAACGACTAAACTGGTATGTCTTCCCCATAAACTTGAATTGACTTAAGCACGTATTTTTATTAATGGTTTTCTGTGATGCTCTGTCGCAAAAAATCCATCTGTAATTGCTTCCAGTTAGAAGTCCTATATGAGCACATTCCCCTTACATTTTATGTAGTTGTTATTAGCAGAAGATACATGCAATCTGCTTATAGCCCTGAAACTCTGACATTATTTTTGGCTCTACACCAAATTCTATTGCATTGTAGAGAATTGAACCCGACAGCAAAATATACACGCATCTGCTTAGCCATGAGGCTACAATATTTTTACTCTATAACAAATTGTACTGGGCGGTACTGCATGTCTGAAGAGTATCATGTCCAAGGACTTCACAATTTTGAAATGTTTGGGCAACATAGTACCCAACTTTCTCATTTCATAAAACATCAGTTCTGTAAGGAGAGAAGCTAAATTTTATAGATGCTTTACTAATACTTATCTGTGATCCATAATTTTCGTTATGTATGAATCATTTGGATTTACTTGCAACATCCTTCAAATATATCCTGAAATGTTGCTTCTTTTCTTTCTTTATACAATTATATAAAATCAGGGAGGTGGACTGGATAGATTAACACTGGATAGTTTATATGATGTTGCATTGACGAAAACAAATCCAAATGGAACCAATCACATGGGTATGGTCTCATCAAATCCTTTCGAGGATGATGGTATAGCTCAGCCGAATTATCAGCAGTTGATGGAAATGCCCCAACAAAAAGACGCAGCCCTGCAGTATCAACATCTACAGTCAAAATATGCACAGATGAATGAACTGTCCCTGCAACAAGAAGAATTCATGCAGCAATATCATCAGCAGATGAATTACATGCAGATGACTGAAATGCTCCAACAACAAGATCTCATGCAGCAACAAGATCAACAACAAAGTAATGCTCATCAGATGGCTGTAATTCCTCATCAAGAAGAAGCATTCAAGCTTCAACAGCAGCAAGAACAATCAACGGTTGGTCACGATTCAACGAAATCCTTGGCGAATCCTTTCATCGAGCAAGAATCTAAGCCTTGTCCAAGTCAGGACCAGCCTTCTGGTTTGAGCTTAATTTAAGTTAGTCATGAAGAAGTTGCTGAAGTGTCAAAGTGGAAGTCGTGGATATGCTGTGAAAAGCAGAAGAGAGGGAGTGGGTGAAGTACATATATTATTGTTAGTTTTTATAGGTTCATAAATCATTCAGAGGGCTTTCGAAATACTTGTGCAGGGTAGTCACACGAATATTGAATTGGATTTGCTCTTATTACTTCATTTTTGGGCTTAATAAATAGGAGATATATCAGAAGTCACTCGTTTTCTATCTCACCACAGGAAAAAAAAAGTGAGTAACATGTCTGGTTCCAGTGCACTCACTCAACTGTGGTGAAGCCTGGATGCGGGTACTGCAGGCAAAAACTAACCAGAGAATATTGCAAGTAGCGATATGAAAAATTGACATTCATCGCGATTTTTTTTCCCCCAGAAATTAATGCAAATTGGCTTTAATTTTTCATCACAGAACATTTAGACACTTGATAGTTTTGTTGATTGAGCAGTTCATATGAAAAACACAATTTGAACTAGTCCTGACTCTCTGTTTCTGTAGATTTTAGTGTTAGTAAAGGAATTCAGAATAAATGTTTATTTTGGAAGAACACAGAATTTGCACGACATTCTGATATCATTTATTTCCATAACAATCATGTTTGGTATACATAATTGTGTACATCATTGTTTACACTTTGCCATGTGGCATTATCCAATTGGACAATTTTAAAATAAAGTTTTTTTCTCCAATTATTTGTTGACAACAATGCAAATGTCAACAAGGGTGTAAAAAAAGAGTGTACAAATGACATAATCTTTTCCAGAATTCCATAATAACGTGGGCTAAAATATTTGAAACGGAGATTGATGCCTGGATGGTCCGGCTGTGGGCTTGATTACAGCACGACCCGTCCGAGAAGACTGGCCGGCTGGCATATGTTACAGCGACTCAGTTCAAAATTACACCCCTACTCGCAAAGTAGCCAATTTCATGGGTTGCTAGCCCTTGTTATGTATCATGAATTCACTTGCCAAAGTGGGAGAAAGTAGTTAACCAACTACCAACCCATTTTTCCTAATAAATAGAAGTCGCTTTAGTTGGAAAAAAAATAGCATTCGTTATTCTTTGCTAAATATACATGTTTTTTCAACTATAGGAGGGTCTACAGGACAACTTGTACAGCCTACACTTTCTCATGTTGCCGAATCTAAAGCAACTACCACATATCATGTCGGTTTAGATCGATCCCTTACTCTCTCTACTTTTTATTAAGGAACTCTAATTTACACCCAAGGAAATGGGCATGCTTTATTACATCAATAATTAATTTCAGAGTCTGAGTACAAGATTCAAATCACTAAATGGGAATATTAAGATTTAGAGAACTGTCATCGTATACCAAGTCCTCAAATTGATAAAAAAATGCTAATAGGCAGCGCCTTCAACCAACTTGCCGAGTTTTGTGCTCCTCAATCTCTCAGCATGTACTTCACTTTCTTCCAAATTATAGCTGCAAAACAAACCAAAAATTATATTCTGTTAACATATACATAAATACATACACAATCGCACGTGAGAAATACCTGGATGGTATGGAAATTAAAGGGGTCAAGGTTTGCGCGAGTTTTAGAGCTTCTTTATCTGAATTCACAATTTGATCGAAGCAGAAATATCTGCCAATTGTTGATCTATCTTCAAAAGCTCGAATATGAACATCGGCTAGAAAATTTACATCAACAAAGGCTAGAACTCCATTCACATACATCTGTTCTCCACCTGTTCACCATAATTCACGTACTTGTTAACCCTTTTTTCTATTGATTGACCAATACAGAAACAACATTTTACCTTGAAGATATGACATTGTCACTTGTGAATTTTGTTGAGCAACAGCAGGACCAATAACTAGACCAGGATTGATTGATACCATGTCAAGTGTGCGGTCCATGGCTAAAGCCCAAGCAGCCTTCTCAGAGAGTGTCTTTGCTAAACCATACCATAGCTGTGTAGTGTAATTCAAGAAAGTAACTCATCACTATAGTTTTCTTAATATATTAGCAAGATGAACAGAATAAAATCGAACCTTCATTTTCTTGCAAAAATCTTGATCGCTCCAAGACCTTTCATCGACATCCTTGTGATCCGAACTTATATTTTGTCCCCATACTGCTGCAGTTAAAGATGAAGTAAACACAATCTTCCCTATACTCTCTGTCTGTGCACATGCCTCCACCACATTAATGGCGCCTCTAACCTCCATATCCACCATTTTCTCCTGCAAATATTACCAAATTATAAGCTCAAATTAACTACTTAAGTTGTTGAAGAGAAGTAGAACTTTACATCATATTGAAATGGGCTATCCAAACAGCAAAACAAAGCACAACAGCCCTTCACTGCTTCAAGAATGCTATGATAATCCAACATATCCACTGTAAATGTAGCTAATCCTTTCTCTGTCTTCTGTAAGTCTGTTATTTTCTTGATTATCTCTTTCTCCCCTATACCAAAAAATACAAACAAGCAAGCCATTTGATATTTACATTCTGTCCAATCTTGCAAACAAAAGGGGTGTCCATATGAAATTAGTTTCGGATAAAAACTTCCCACAGCTGACTTGGTAAGAGAACCTTACTTATGGTTTTCACGTTACAGGTGAGAATTTGTTATCCTACGTGACAGGAGATCCGACCTGGGTGTTTGTAAAGGTATCATTTTGACATATTTTGACACTTCCATGTACGTTCTTGAAAACAGAGAGACATATTTTACCGTTCTTTTGGATAGCTGCATGTACTCCATATCCTCTGATGAGTAGTTTCTTGAGTATCCAAAATCCAACATAGGTTGATGCATCAACAACACAAACTCTCGGCTCTTCGATATCTTTATCCATCATGCCTTCTCTTAATCTGGTATTCGAAGTTTTCCCAGCTCTAATTACGTCTAATTATCCTTTTTCCTATGGTTTAAATACAGAAGTAGCATGCAGGTGGAATAGTGAACCAATTCAGGACGAGTAGGTGAACTATGTACAAGTTCTCAACTACTCACATTTTCATCTTACTTTAATTAGAAATCGAAGTTTTGAATTTCAGGGTTCAATTATATATTATAAATTACGCGTAAAAGAAAAAAAAAATTTTAATGGAAGGTTAGGTCCATTGTTTGAGCATTAATTAATATTACAAAACTTAGTGCCAAGATTGCCTCAAAATCAAAATCACAAACACAAAGATTATGTTTCCATAAAAAATGGAGAATTTTCACGTGGTTACCAATTAGTCAAAATTTAATTAGGAAATTTTGAATAGTAGCTTCCTCTAGAATTGGATGGCAGGACGTGTCGATACACTAGTAGTTCACATTTGTTATAGGTCACCATCCAAAATTAGCTTATGCCATCAATTTGTGTTTTAGAAATTACAATTGATTCTATCAAGAACGGCAAAATTTTACATCGACCCGACCTAACATTGCTCCACTCTGAATAGTAAACGAGTCAGAATTTTTTAATGAAAGGCATCTTCCCACCCTGACTTCCAAAAATTCCCAAGGGGACATGAATTTTTATGATCGTTCTGACCCTTCCCAACTCGTTGCCACCCCTAGATTTAGGGATGACAAAATAGTTCGTCGGCTCGGAACCATTGAGTAGAGGCTCGGGCCGAGCCCTATTTTGGGGCAAAGGCTCAAGCCCGAGCCAGCCCGAACGAGCCAAGCCTTTTAAAAAATATATTTAAAAAATTTAGTTGCATGTTACCTGCAGGAGGCAGTTGTCTCACACGAAAAAAGAAGAAGAAGAAAAAAAAAAAAGGAGCCGGCTCGGCCCGTTAAGGCTCGAGCCGAAAGTTTGGGTCGAACCTCAAGTTTTTGGCCGAGCTTTTGCTCGGCTTGACTCGAACCAGAAAAAACTCGAACCTTTTTTACTCTAACCAAACCCAAGCTTCGAGTTTTGGCTCGTGGCTCGACTCGACTACCTAGATTTGACTTGTTTTCTTGAAAAATTCTTAATTCTATTATTTCAATTTCTAAAGAGAATTCCCTTCAAAAATCTAATTATTTTGTACATCATGCCCATGTTTGGTATCATTTCAACAATTAATTTTAACCACACATTTCATATGATTCACAACTTTTCAGCCGCATATTCAATTAACTTTTATTAAAATTTACTAAAAAAGTAATTTTAATCTCTACTAAATAGGTGCTATATTCATTCAAATAGGGGCTACACCAATGAAAGCATCTCCAATAATGCTCTTTGATTTAAAGAGTATCTTTTTCAAAATGAAGAGCATTTTGAAGAATAAATACAAGAGTGAAAGCTTTTGTACAGGTCCAATAACACTTCATATGTAATCTTTATTTATTTATTTCTTTTCTTCTTCTTTTACCTAGCTTTCCTCGTTTTCATTTTATTATTTAACTCTATTTTCAAAGAGATGAATAAAAACTAGCGAAAGAATAAAAGAATAATAATGCAATATGTACATTTTGCATGACACCATTGTTGACGTTACCCCCTATGTAAAGAAAATCTGTGCAGTGATATGATGAATGAGTTCAAAATTAAGAGTGTAGATATTGTCATGTGAAAGAGTGAAAAAAAAAGGTGTAAAGGAGAATGTAAATGTAGCATGATCAAAGAAAGAAAGTACAGAGAGTCGAGCGAGTTTGACTATCTACAAATCCACTCTTTATTTTATATTTTAGAATAGAGCTTGTTGGAATCTTAAAAAATAAAAAATTGACCGACTCTTTAAAATAAAAGATATTAGATTAATAAAACATATTTTGAAAATGCTCTTAATCCAAGGTTTTTACGTTCCAAGTCTTGCATCTTTGATTATCGAGATGCTCTTACAAATGACACATCATATTCAGGTTTCACCGTCGCATATTTCAAAATGTTCATGAGTCAAATTTATAAAATAAATAAATAAAATGTGTATGTGAAGTACAAATATAAAAATAAAATAAAAATCATCGCATCTCTAACTCGATGTTAACAAGGGATATGGATAAAAATGAAAGCAATGTGGGTTGACGGGCAGAGAAAGCAACAAAAACGCCCGTTGAGCCTTTGAAAGAACCAAATTTCATTATTTCGTTGGGGTACGTTCAAGAAAATTCTGCGATGAATCATAATGTTTTCTAATTTCACAGAGAAAGTACATATCTGCTTCCAAAACCCAAAAAAAGGAAATAAAATAGATACCACTATTTGATGACATTTGGCTCACTAGCTGGCTGGTACCAATTATCTAACGAGTAATGTTATTTAGTATTATTGATGTTAAAAGACCAGTTTAAATGGTACTAATATGACATTAAACGAGAGATATAATTAAATGAATAATTTAATTCTACCTTTCATCGAATCATCATTTAATGTCACCTAAAATTGGTGTCGTAACACCAGTAATACTAGATATCATTATTCTTATCTAACAAAAGAACTAATAGTAGTAGACATCGAGTATACCTCAAAAGAATCAGATAAGTAAGCCAATAATTCATCCAAACTATCAAAATAAGTCTGCTTTGATCTTTGCATTTTCTTTTGTAAAAATAAATTCGTTTGATCTTATTCCCCGTCTAGATTACCAGAGGCATATAATTTTCACATAACATGGCCCATTTGATATCTGCGAGAAAACAAATCAATGAGTGACTAGAGAAAGATGTTCTGGTTGTGATTCAACAAGATGAAGTTAAACACAAATACGTACCTTTGATCCTATTAACCAGCACCTCATCCCCTATTGAATTGAAGGATGAAAGAATCTCATAGAAATGAGCATTTTGTGTCTATTTGACCCAGAGAGTCTCAATAAAAGATCCAAAGTTTCTACTTGCTGGTTACAAAAAATGACTGGCCGTAGCGTTGCTTAGAAGTTATTTTGTCTGTATTTTCTCACTCAGTGGTAGAACAATATCAATCAATTCTTGAACGGATTAGATGAAACCTGAAAAGGAGCAAGTGCTTCATAGATAAAAATCTCGAGAATAAATTAAAGAAGCAAACTAAAAGGTCTAACCATTTTATAGAATTTTCTTGCATAGTGCATGATGCTACCAAAATCCACACCTATATGATCTTGAGCTTGAGGACAAGGAATGAGCACGAACGGTATCTCCGTTGATGATTGGAAATAGGTTGAATCTCCAATATCTGAAATAAAGGGGTTAAGGTGTGTCATTGTCGCCCCTTCGATGCTTAAGTCAGTAAAAAGGAAATTTATGCGAAAGGTTATAATTGAAAACTTATGAAAACATACTTGAATAATGAACATTGGTTCTGTATTTATAGAGGTTGGTGGTTGAATACTAAAAGGATTAAGCCACTAGAATCCCTATCCTTATCACATAAAGTGAACGAGTTATACTGAAATTACCTCTTGGAGTTTGATTTGGATTGCAAGCCGTTGGATATTTGGATAAGGATAAACGTAGAGAATTATAGCCATGGAAGGATAAAAATTTCAAAAAAGCATGAGATAAAGGCTCAAGGAGTAGTATAGCTAAGGTTAAACCTGATCCTACCAAAGCTCGACCAGCAAGACTTGGCTTGACCAGGTCTAGGAGGAATTTGGAGGGATGATTGCTCGGGACAAACTGTTCAAGGTAGATGGGTGAGGGCTCGAGTTTGGGCTTCATCTTTTGTGCACATCACAGGCTCCCGTGCATCCAGATTGCAACTTGTTAATGAGTGAATGGACTTGCGAGATGAGGTGCAAAGAAGTTTAAGCAACTCGAGCTTGAGCACTGCCTTTCATCATTGTATACAAGTGGGTAAGTGACACGTGGATGCCATGTGTATGGATGAGTACTGGTCATTGGATGGATGTCACGTGGCTTGAGGCCAAGGGCTCAGATTTGATGACCTTTGGCTTTCCACTTGAGTCTATAAATATCCCATTTTCAACTTTATTTTTCACTTTTTACCTCCCAAGTCTCTGTAAAAAAGCAGTACAAGCTCAAGCTTTTAGTGGGTTTGTAGGTGATCAATCTTTAAGGTAAGTACTCGATACTTTAAGATTATTCTAATTTTAATAATCAAATGTTGAGCAGTAGCGTCCCTTATCCCCCTGGTCGAGTCTGCTAGTGCTCATCCTCGAAAAGAAGTGATGCTTACTTTCCCCGAGCTCCATGCTATCTATAAAGAGCATAAGATTATAAAGGTAGCTAGGAAGTATGGGATAATGCCAAGGTGTGACATTAGGGCCCTCGGGCCTTGTGATAGAGTGGCCGATGCTCGGGTAAGAGAGATAGATAACCTTTTTTAGGGATTCCTTCAAGGGAGGTATGAGGTGCCCCTTTCACCCATTTTTTAGTAATTTATGACCTGACATGCTGTCCAAGAGGTAGTCAATCCGCGGTAGGGGGTAGCTATCCTTAGGACATGTTTTGTTGAGATCGATAGAGTCAATGCATAAACACCACTTCACATTGGCCTTTTAACAACAACAACAATATTCGCGAGTCAATATGGATATGGAACTTCCCGAATGAATTGAGCTTTAATGAGCTTACTAATTTTTTTCCACGAATGATTTCTTGCCACTCAAGTACAAACTGCTTTTTCTTTATTTAATTGGTCTTGCTTCAGAATTAACATTGAGCTTGTGAATTGCGACCCTAGGATCAATTCCAGGCATGACTTCTACTTTCCATGCAAAGACATCAATTTTGCATGAAAGACAGTTAATGAGCTCGACCCTGAGTGAAACATCAAGGTCTCGACCGACAGTCACTCTTCTTCCTGGCTCGAGCTCGACCTCTACCAACTCCTCCACAAGGGCAAGTCTCCCAAAGTGCTCGAGCTCGGGCTCAAGCGTTGTTAACTGCTTGACGTCATTATTTATTCCTCGAACACTAGTACATAGCACTGTCTTGCGACTATTAGACTCCATGTACAACTTTTATACCATTACCACAGAGAATTTCATGACAAGGTGGAAGGTGGATACAATAGCTCTGATCTTATTTAGTAGAGGTCTTCTAAGGATGGTGTTGTAAGCCATAGGGGCTCAAACTACATGGAAGGCTATGATGTGTGTCACTTGTTCATGAACTGTGCCAAGGGTTAAAGGAAGCTCGAACTACATCTTTTGTGCACATCAGTGCACAACACAACCAATCAGATTTTGGCCAACTCAATAAAGCAAGCTTTAACGAAATTAGTGCATCAGATATTCATTAAGGAAGACCACAGGTATACACCAGAGATGATAGGCTCAACCTATATTTTTTATCCCAAGACAACTTGCCAAATCGATACTGGTAGACCAAAGAAGGTAAGAGGACAAAATATCTAATATCATCAAGAAATCTGAGTAAATGTAAACATAAAAATTCATGGTCTATGTTTGAATTTATTTTTAAGTGAAATGAATTAATTGGTAAAGAGAAGAGCTATCTCTTCAAATGTTAATCAACCAAGAGATTCTTCCATTTTTCCTCTTATGTCAAGATAAGAATCAAATCTACTATTATTAAGACATGCTACTACCTTCACAAGGTCTGCCATGCGATTGAGGACCTGATAAGATGAACATTAAGAGACTTCTGCCAGAAAACCAATACTACCTTCACCTGGTGTGGCATGATTTTTATATCATAAGGTACATGTCAACCATGCTTCTGTTAGATAGAACAAGAAGTTCTCTGGTTTGTTGGTATACACATCAACAAATTGATGGATGTTTTCGTATTTTTATTTTTTTTCAATTTAGAGTTTTTACATAAAATCTTCTGTTCTTTTTGTAATTATTATTCTCAATTTGTATTTCTGTCCATCTTTATTTTTGGAGATGAATTTGAAAAATTGTGCCCAATATTAATTATAGAAATGCTAAAATTTTGTTCATTTTAATGTTATCATGCACTACTTTGTAGTCTACAAACCTTTCATTAATTAGGAGCAAGAGTAGGGCAGGCTTGGTATCTCTTATTATTATTATTATTATTATTATTATTAGTAAGAGTAGGGCAGGCAAGGCTTGGTATCTCTTATTATTATTATTATTATTATTATTATTATTATTATTATTATTATTATTATTATTATTATTATTCATCGAAAGTAGTATTTTACCCATTTTACATAATTGAGTAGAGACAATTATTTCATTTTATGTATATGATAAATAGTTGTTACAAGTTTAATATCATTTAAAAAGACCTCTTTTACTATTCTAATACAATTTGAAATTTCTTATATTTCACTGGTCCCGAAGGATGCAAAATATATTTATTTGAATCAAAGATGAAAGTATTGTAAATTAAATGATTAATCATATCACTATAACCTTAATTACCAGGGGCGGACCCAGCACCCGACAAGGGGACATAGCCTCCCGTGCTGGATCCACCGGAGTCTTCAATACCACCGAGCGTCGGTCATTGTTGTTGTTGTTGTCTTGCAGAGAGATTGAGAGAAGATGAGAAGAAGAAAAAGAAGAAGGGAGAAGAAGACATTATTAGTTTGGGCCTTTTTTTTTTAATTTTGGCCCTTTTGTTTTTGGCTGAGAGAATTGGGCATTTTTCTTAAAAGTTAGGCCAAATATAAATGAAATAATATCCATTGATTTTATATTTTCTTCATATTTATTTTGGTTTTGGATAATTTTAGATCGTTTCTTCATCATTGATTTGATTTTGATTTTTATTGTTTTTATAATAATTCATATTCTGACTTGATTATTGATATTTCTCATTCACTCACTCTTCTTTTTTATTTACTTTTGGATTTTTTTGATAGTCTATAGTTTTGTTCAATTTGACATATGAATATATGATTTATTGCTTCGTCTTTACTTTTGTGTGATTTTATGATTGTTTGATTTTAGGTGAAAAGGGAGGAGGATTAGGGAACTGACATCAATTGTGCAGAAGAGATTCAGATTTCCATATGGAGTTGTACGCCGAGAAGGTTAACAACAAGGGGCTTTGCGCTATTGCTCAAGCTGAGTCCCTCCACTACAAGCTCCCGGTGGCCTTGCCGTAACGAAGTAAATAATTCTTTGGCGTTTGATGGATTTTTACTTGATGCCTATCCTTCACTATGTTTTGACAAAGGCCAGATTATGGATTCCCCCTTCGTGTTTGTTCTATGGATTTTACAATTTGGTAGTTCAATTTGTTTCTAAGAGCTCGTTGCTGAATATATGACCTGTTTTGTCATCAACAAAGCACTGTGTTCATGTAGTAATCTTGAAAAGGAAAAATGTTTAACAACCTATTCTGAGTAACTGTTGTGCATTTTTTGTTAGTTTGTTTTCAAACCTAATCTACTTATAATCTTGACATATGTATTGATTTTTCTATCCTAACTTCAAATTTACATTTTGGTATTCCATTACGCCTTTTAAACATTGTAAATTTGTAATCTTGTGTTTGGTTAATAATTCTTGTTCCACTCGATTCATTCATATTTGCTGATATGGTAGTTATGCATTTCTTCGTAAGTCTT
Organism: Fraxinus anomala; assembly: GCA_903798345.1. Taxonomy (NCBI): domain Eukaryota; kingdom Viridiplantae; phylum Streptophyta; class Magnoliopsida; order Lamiales; family Oleaceae; genus Fraxinus; species Fraxinus anomala. The sequence goes on from CAIGRN010058804.1 coordinate 18,784, forward strand.
CCTTAGGGCATGCTATGGTGTGTTGAGATTTGTTATGGACAGTAATGCTAAAGGTTGTGAGGTATGTTCTTCATCTTGATTCTAGAGGCTGCCACTTTATTTCACTTCCAATTTTAATGGTGCTATGGTATGTGGTATTGATGAGTGGAACACAGGACTGGGGATGACAATCCCCCACCCAAACAAACACACATTATTTTGTGCACTTTTATTGGCAGCGATTGAAGGTGTTTATAGTCAATAATAAACATTCGGTCCGGCCGTGTTGAACTTTTGTGCTGAGTTCGTCACTGCTAATTACTATAACTATTATACCACTGCAGCCTTAATTCTTACATATAAATATAGAAATTTCGTTCTAAATAAATATATACACGTTTATTGACTCTATCTATTTTCTTATCTTTTCTTTATAGTTTATGACATGTAAATTGTAGTTGCGTTTGATCAGCAGGAAGAAGCTCATACGGTTCCAATACCTTTTTGTCATGTCAATCGTTGTTGACAGTATTTACATAATGATTTAAATTCTGGAACTCCATCAACCACACGACCAGTTTGAATCAATATAAAATGATCCCAACATTTTGCCTATTTTTCCCCTTCTTCTTCCCTTTTGCATCGGGAATATCTAATTTAGGTTCATCCTCTCGTTCCGCCTCGAAAACATCAACGTTATCCAAATCAATTGGATTACTACTTCCATGAGCATCGAAATCCGGAATATTTTCGGGAATATGTACTTCAATTAGATCGACGAATTCATTTTGAAATTGACCTTGCGACGTGATAGGTGATTCGCTTCCGATACCGAACAAGGTTTCAACAAATGAGCGTGGATCCATTTATGAATTGATATAAAATGTATAGTAAGTGACAAATCAATAATTGAAAGAAAGTTGACATATAAGATTGTAATTGAAAATTTGTAGTGGGATAATTGATATTAAATAACTGAATGTTGAAGTAGAATTGAGAAATGAATGTAAGCTATGTAGTAGTCTAGAAAATAGATTGTAAAATTAAGATTTTAGAGAGTAGAGAATGATAGGTTTGGTGGAAAAAAATTGATGAAATCAAGGGTATTTATAAGGAAAAAAATGAATTAAAAAAAAAAGTAAAATTAAAATTAATTCAGTGACCATTTCGGTCATTGTTTAAGTTCAGTGATCGAAACGGTAACTCAATTTTAGGCGAGCCATGAGCAACGGTAACTGAACTTAAACAGTGACGGGAACGATCACTGAATTTTTAGGCGAGCCGAGCCGAGCCGAGCCTGGGCTTGTCTTTTGACAAGCCCGAGTGGCTCACGAGCCTCTTTTTTACGAGCTGACGAGCCGCTTGACTCGATTGTCACCCCTATTCATGCTTAGACTTGGAGAACTATGATTTCTCTTCATCCTATAAGGCTCTAGCCATTGGCCATGTAGCAGCCCGCTAAAAAGCCACTTGAGGCCTACACTCCACGTTATTGATCTACCAAGTCGAATCGAGGCCATCAAATAAAGGTAACTGAAGTGATGCCACCATCTCAATTGTAGCATAATGTAGAAATCGACCATCTATGGCCAAGGCGAGGGGCAATGATCTATTGTATATCATTACAGAAGCTATGAGCTTTTGATTTGACAAAGGAATCTCTTTAATTTCGCCTCTTTCAAGAGATCATTCGTACAAAATCCTCAACGATTAATTATTGTGATATCTCTAAATTAATTTACTGTTTACTTTTCAGATGTCAAACATAGGCTATATGGTGGCCATTTTTATGAATAACTAGTTGTGGCCCGTGCTAAGTTATTTTAAAGGTAATGTTAG
>CAIGRN010058841.1:656-44150 GCA_903798345.1 Fraxinus anomala
AGAGAATAGGCAGAGGAACCGAATACTTTATTAACAACCAATTGAGAGTAAATACAATTATACAACTAAAGATCTCTTAAACTGAATGAAGAACCTAATATTTATAAGAGAACCGTCCAAAACCCTAAAACATGGAAATTGGGTCAAAAAATCGCGTAAAATCGAAAATTATGGAAAAAGATTACGGCCCGTCGCTCGAGCGGGCGACAGGCTGTCACTCGAGCGACAGTTCAGCGACAAGTGGACGAAGTCTTCCCTACTCTAATTTTGCTCGTCTAGCGCCGTCAATCTGTCTTTTTTTCCTTCTTGGACCCTATTTTGATATTTTCAAATCCAATACTCCACAACGCAAAACCCTAAACTCAATTTGGACCGAATTTGGGTCACAAAATCCAACAATATACACACACCTTACGCCAAAAAATAAAATAAAAATACAAGTCTAAATTCTTAAACATAAGCAAAATTATACCGTGTAGATCCCAAGTTGGTGTATTTTCAAATGTCAAAAATTAATTAATTTTCAGCAATTAAAGAAATAGATCTCCTAAAAAGGGAGAGAGATATAGACGAAGTTTAGCTTCGGCTAGGCCTAATAAAGTGTATGTAGCCCGTTATGATATTTAGTAGCTTTACATGCATAGGACATCAGTTTGCTGCCTCTCATGTTAGGTGGGGATTCAAACTAGTAGAATTGTTTTTCTTGTTTTATTTTCTTAATTAGGTGTTTTAACGTACCAAACCCAATTTAAGAATATATACCCAAGTTTTGACTGGATATCTTATTTTGTCTCTTCTATTCCATTCTCACTTTCATCGCAGTGCCAAGTTCATTCCATTCCCAACCAACACATACTTGCATACCAAAAGCCACTTATGATTAGTCCTATGGATAAATTGAATATCCTTCTCTGTGATTTAGGTTAATCATTAGCTTCTTGTCTGCATGCGATGCCTAAGATTTCAATTACTTGTTTTGTCATTTCACGGTTGAGGAGATTGCATAAAGCCGTCAGTGCCTATATCTCGAGAATATGTAAACGGCTAAAAAGTATCTTGGTCACACAACTTTCAGTGGAGTTTTAAGTTTGCTGTTCAATTTTGTTTCCAATTTGATCACTAAGTTCCAGTTTTCTTGAGATCTGCATCACTCTCCACAATAAAACTAATGGTACAGCCTCTATAAGGTCCATCAATCATATCTTCTCCTTTGCAAGTTGTGTATTGTCTCATACTCGGGGATTCATAAACTGAATTTTCATCAACAAAGCTCTGTTTCTCTGTATTCTACTCTGTTTCGCAGCTTTACACGAAGGATGCATCTAGAAATTGGAAGCTTGTAGGATCGGATGTAAGCAACAAGCCAACTATCAAGGAGCCATCAGCTAATATAGTCATTTTGGATTACATTTCGTTGGAGAAATGGAAGGATATTATAGACTTTGACGACCACCTAGAAGACATCAGCAAGTGAGAACCATATACTAATCTTTTGCTCGCTGATGATCTTAAATAATTTTCAGTGGATAATATTTTTGACATTTTTTTTTTCTTGTAGGGATTGGCTGAACTCAGAATTTTTCCAGTAAAATCCAATGGCCAAAACACCTTATGGTGTAGCAAGCTCCGTCGGTTCTCATTCTTTTCTTGGTTGCTACTACTGAGATTTTGGATTTCAGATAGCCCATAATACCTAGAATAGGCCGAATATTGAGTTCTACTTGTAGTGATACTTTTCTAACGACCTTTTTTTTTTTTTTTGGTTTGACGTTCAGCCTGAATTTTAAATGTTCGTCTCTTTATCCTTGTCGATATTCTTAATTTATTATCCTTTTCATAAGCTCCATGGTTATGTGAGTTCTTGTTTGTATGGATTGGTTGGTTAGCATAGAATCAATGTAGAGAAATGATTACTCAACGTGTTAGAAGTGAGCAAGTTAATCTAGTTGCTTTGAATCTTTCTCTTTATGTATTAAAAAATTGAACGGAGCTGTAAAAAGGGATATAGGTATGAGACCATAAATTTATTGGGGTTGAGTTTTGATTTGAATGTGAGTTTACCCAAACATAAACTTTCACTTAAATAATAACTTTTTGCGCTAATTACTATTGATCTGAATCTTGATCCCGAGTTCGAAAAAAAATAGTAGATCGAAAATATGAAAAAACCAAATGCATTACTAAAACTTGTATCTTCGGTAGGGAATGTCTCTTTTAAGACGGTTGAAGATTTTCAATTTCGAATGTGAAAATAAAAATAAAAACTATAAAATGTTCTTGACTAGGAAGAGAGACAATTATCAAGGACGCTTGTTCATGTTGCTGTTTCTTTATTTTCCGTTACATATAGTTGGTTCCTGGATTTTTATTTTTATTTTTTGCTCTACTCTTGCGAAATTGAAATTTTCTTCTGCTGCCTTTAATGAATGCTTCAATTAGTGCTATTTATGTCATTCAGCTTATCCAATTGAGATGAATAAAACTGGATCGGGCTTCGGTTTATGTGAGGCCATGCATTGGGCCCATACCAATGGTTACATTATAACCCAACATTCGAAAAGCCTACTGAAAAAGCCTTTCCTTCTCCACTATGGAAAGTAAAAATCCTACGAATTGACCTAAAACCTTAAACCCTAAACCAGCTTCAAAGTCGCCATTTTTTCTCTCTCTACACGCAAAGCTCTGTTTTTACAGTACGTTATTTCTGTGTATATATGCGTGTTGTTGAATCTGTTTGTATAGTTTAGCATTAAAAATAGCTTTAATTTGATTTATAATATGGATTTATCGTGCATCTCCCTGTACTCTTTTTTTTTTTTTTGAATGAGAGGAAGCAGTAAGCCCGTGTGCGCCACAGCATAGTGTCACCGGCTCTGCCCTGATTTTTCCAGCTCGTGTTCTTCGCTTTGTGTCCTTTCTTATTTTTGCTTTTGTTTTTTTCCCCTTCTCTTCTCTGCCTTGGCACCCTCCTTCAAAATTTTATGAAGATTCAGGGGAATGTTTAAACCGGTCTAAGCCCAGCTCGAACTTGTCAATGTCCAGTTGACCCGAGTACAACCATCCCGGTGAAAATTTTATACTTGCAGATGATAATGAGGAATTGAACGACAATCCTCTGCTACCAAATTGGAGCCTTTTCCCACTAGGACACGTGAATTGTTGTGTAAAGTTGGAGCTAAAATTTATGTAATAATACTTTATTTGATATTTTCTTCCCCTAATTAATTTATTTAACTTGTATGAAAAATCAGTTTATATGATTTAAAGATTTCGAGTAGGTCATATTAATTTTAAACTTGTGATATTAATATATTAAATTTCAATTCAAAAAATATATTTTGATTAAACTATCAATCCGAAAATGACTGGTTGAATCACTGACACGCTGACATTGAGACTTGGCAATGATAGGGTGGCTTCTAAAAACTACGGGAATATGCAGATCTTTGCTCAAATTACAAATTGTTGCTTGAATCTATCTAAATTTGTGCAAAATGATATTAGTTTTCTAAGTTGATAGAAAAATATGCAATTGTGTCTTGTGCTTCACTTTGAATGAAGCTCATGCATCTCACTTTATGCTTTCTATGTGATGCCTGTACACATTTAATGACTCACTAATTTGGAAGATGTGAAAAGGCGAATTATTGTAATTAGGCTTAATGTGTCAACTCCAAGGGGTCCATAATTCTATATTATAGTTTCTGAAATATTGGAATCATTTGTTGATCAGTTGGCATGTGCTTTGATGATTATGAACTCTTTCAAGTTACCATTTTATAAATGATATTTAGGAAGTTTTCATTGGGTTTAATGTCATTTCAGAAGCCTCTTGTGATTTTTCTCCGTGTGATCTTTTTTTTTTATCACATGCTCTTCAACTTAATATTTTAAGTGAAGCTAACATTTTATATGGAAATTCTTTGTAGAGAGTAATGGCAGGTCCCAAAAATAAAATGAAAACAAAATCACAAAATAATCCTTCTAGAAAGAAGCCAAAGAAAGTACTTCTAGCAAAAGAACCAGAAAAAGAAGACCTCTTTAGTGATTCTGATGGAACAAATGAAGACGGAGAAGAACAACTAGAATCAGATGAAGAAGAACAGGAATTCAATTCGGAATTGGATATTTCATCAGATGGGGATGATCCATTTGCTGATGATATTCTCAAAGGAAGTGATGATGAAGGTATCCTGTTTCCATTGGAAATTTATATTGAGGTTTTATCTCTTCTCGTTAACTTATCACATTTGCTATTGGATCATTTGTTTAGAGGTGGGTTCAGATGGAGATTCAGATTCAGATTCTGATGCATCTGATATTGAGACGAAAGCAAGAGCAATTGATGAGGAAAAGGCAAGGGTAGAAGAAGAAGCAGAAGCTGAATTGCAGCTCAACATTAAGGAAGAGGCCGATGAGTTCCGATTACCAATCAAGGAGGTTTTATTTATCGATATTACTGCATTGCTTTTATGAGTTTTATTATTATTCATTGGAGGCAAACTTTTTGCCAAGTTAAATTTGAACTGTTTCTACAAATACACAGGAGCTTGAAGAAGAAGCCCAAAGACCCCCGGATCTTTCAAATCTCCAAAGAAGGATAAAAGAGAGTAGGTTCAGTTCTATTGAAATTCTTAATTGTGTTTTCATTTTATATTGAAATTCTTTATTCTGTTGTGATTTCTGTTTTCTTTTACTAAGTAAAGTCCTTTGGATTTGGTTGATCTTTTTCAGTTGTGCGAGTCCTTACGAATTTTAAGTCTTTAAAGCAAGACGGAGCAACACGAAAGGATTATGTTCATCAACTTAAATTGGATTTAAGTTCATACTATGGATACAATGAGTTTCTAATTGAAGCTTTGGTTGAGGTTATTTGTCAATATGTGAATAGTCAACTTGTTTTGGTTTAATTTTTTTTTTTTTAGTGCTGAAGTTGCATTTACATGTGGAATTTTTTTATTTTTAATCTATATTCAGATTTTTCCAGTTGTTGAACTTATGGAACTCATTGAAGCTTTTGAGAAGCCTCGTCCAATAAGTCTTAGAACAAACACTTTGAAGGTGAATTAATTTTTTCTTCTTTAATGCTTTGGTTTGTTACCCATGCTAATGGTCCTTCATCAATCCCACTATGTTGTTAGACTTTCCTTTGGTTTGAATTCAGTCTCGCAGGAGGGACTTGGCTGGTGTGCTTTTGAACAGAGGAGTCAACCTCGATCCATTAAGCAAGTGGTCGAAAGTAAGAGTTACTATATGTTTATTATTTCTGTATCTGATAGTTTTTGATTTCTTGTGTATCATTCGGTTCTGTGTTCAAGTGATAGTATATGTGTTTTTTGTAGGTTGGCTTGGTTGTGTATGACTCACAAGTGCCCATTGGGGCCACTCCAGAGTATATGGCTGGTCATTATATGGTATCTTCTTATCCTAGAATTTATAATCTTAGTTTTAAATTATATAATTAAAGCTGACAGTCTATTTGTTAACAGCTTCAAAGTGCTAGTTCTTTTTTGCCTGTAATGGCCCTTGCTCCTCAGGAAAAAGAGAGAATTGTAGACGTGGCGTAAGTATTTGTTAGTTATCACATGTTGCAATTTTCATCCATCTTTGCTTAGTCTGTTCTATCTCTATTAGTCCTTTTAAGTTGCATGACCACAATTTCTTTCTTAATTATTTTATTGGAAGTTGACGGGGTTCATTTTTTTATCTTTTTTCAGGCCCATCTAATTTTTTCACCACTCAATGATTTTTCCTATAATAACCCTCTTGTTTATGCAATCTCTAATGCTTTTCTTTTTTGCATGTCCCTATTTGAACTGATCCTATTTTGCTATGCATATTTGGCTCATGTTTGAGCCTCATTCCCAAAAATTCATTTTTTCTCGAACTCATTTTCAACCACACATTCTCCCAATCAAATAATTTTACACGTAAACACGTGTTGAAATTTTATGCTTTTAAGCATGCTTGCAAGAGGATGGTTGATGAGCACATGTTGAAATTGCTGTTTGAGCGTTAAAACGTAATTTTATTTCATGTGAAATAGTTGAAATTTTCCCCCTTTTGACACACTTTGTGCATATAGGGCTGCTCCTGGTGGTAAAACAACTTATATTGCCGCGCTAATGAAAAACAGTGGTAAGTAGCTAATTTGCGGTTATTCCCACTGCTAGTGTTGTAGGTCTATAGATGGAAACAAGAGAAAATTTTCTTGACTTCTAATTTCTTCTTTATTACATGAACGATTAGTCAATGAACATGGCGCTTACATCGTTTTTGGGCTAGCTAGCCATGTTATTTTGCATCTTCCATCGACCCCTTGTCTCGGGCTACATCTGTAATTTATCAGAGCCTCTCCTGGTTCTTGTTTTCATTTAATTTTATCTATTCGAAAAGTTTGATTGTAATAATGATAATTCACATGTTATAATTCAAAATGTTCTTATTTTTGTTTCGTGTGTTGTGGTAAGAAAGGGGAGGTGGGGGTATTGAAACATGTGATTATATGCATAGAGCATAATATAGATTTACTTGTTGAAATTTTCAAGGTGGCGATTGGCATAGAAGTGATTATCTTTTTGTTGAAACAATGATTGCAAACTCATGCAAATTTACTACTGCAAGTTTCAGTAATTTTTTTATTGTGTTAACATGGTTTCTCCTGGAAAAAGGTATCATTTATGCAAACGAGATGAAGGAGTCAAGGCTCAAATAAAAAAAAAAAAAAAAAATGAAGGAGGAGGAGAAGAAAACAGAAAGGAGTTTTTTTTTTGGGCTGGGGGAAAATGTATTATGCAATTGTGTTTTACTGGACAACCAACATCCTTCTACTATAATGCTGGTGTGATGCCAATTTTCTTGTTGAAGTAAGATAATCTCTTTCCACTATTTTGCTGCAAACGATCCCTGAAGTATTATTTCAAAGGCTTTGAGCACCAAGAAGAAACAGAAGAAATTCATACTATTCTGTAGCTTTCCTATTTTCTCACATTTCCGATCAGGATTTTATAATTTTTCTTACTATTCTTGCTTTCATTTATAATTGTATCATGGTTACATTCTGGTCAATCTAACATCTTTCTGTTTCCTTATAAATCAACTTTAGCTACCAAAAGTTTTGGGCAACAACACAGTTGATAGGGTTCTATTGGATGCTCCTTGCAGTGGCACTGGGGTATGCGATCAAGCTTAATTTTGAATTTCCATGAAAGATTCATTTTTTACTCACCACAGGACAAATTTTGACATGGCTAATCTCATTTAGGTCATATCTAAGGATGAGTCCGTGAAAACCTCGAAAAGTGCTTTAGATATACAAAATTGTGCCCATCTCCAGAAGGTATGGATTCTTGTCATGGTGTGGAATGTTTTTACATCCCAAAGTTACATTTTAGCACAAACTTCAGAAGGAAATCATTTTCTAATATTTGTGGCCTATGCTTAACCACGAGTCATGGAACCTTGAAGAATAATTAGGAAATACTAACATAACTCCAGCAGTTTCTAAATACTATGATAAATGTGCTGTGGACATTTTATCAGAATTAGGGATTAGCAGGTATACCTGTAGTAAGACACCCCTGATGTTATTTTGTTGTCTGGGGGGTTATTGTATTTAGTTAATGGTTTTCTAACACACTGGCAGTTGTTGCTTCTTTTTAAGTTTCTCCACAATATAATTTTATCAAAGTAAACCTTTCAAATCTCGTTGTCTTTAATTCCTACGTACGTGGCTTCTGCTTGTGGAACATCACCTGTCTTTAAAATTGTCTGCAGCAATTAATACTTGCAGCAATAGACATGGTCGATGCCAATTCAAAATCAGGGGGATACATTGTTTACTCCACATGCTCCGTAATGGTTGCTGAGGTTTGTTACATTTCTTTTCATAAGTTCTCGAATGTCTTCCGTTTCTTCTTTCTGAAGCCTGGCATCTGCAGAATGAGGCAGTTATAGATTATGCACTCAAGAAGAGGGATGTAAAACTTGTGCCTTGTGGACTTGATTTTGGGCGTCCAGGGTATTACCTAGCTATAACTCGTGTCTAATCATCATTGCTATTGCATTATTTACGGGCTGACAACATTTCTTTTGTTTTCTAGATTTATTCGCTTCAGGGAACACCGTTTTCATACTTCATTAGAAAAGACAAGACGTTTCTATCCCCATGTTCACAACATGGATGGATTCTTTGTGGCAAAGGTATGCCTTATTTTGGAGAATGAATTGAATTGGTTTGGTTTTTAGTTAATTGCCTATTATGCGCTTAGAGCTGGGCTTGTGTTATTTACTCCATTGAGTCAGGGCAAGCTGTTTTAGTTACTGTCAAATATTTATACTACATGATACTACAGGCAATAGGGACACTGTTTATAGTACATTTGGGGGTTGAAAAGTAAATTTATTCAACTTTTGAGTAACGTTTACACCAGGGACAGGGTGTGAACATTATAGGTTCTTTGCAAGGTATGTCATATCCTCATCCCATGTAATATTACCTTTTCTGATTGGTGTGTATCTAATTAATTCCATTTTCTCCGTTTTGTATTTTTAATTCCTTATATTCTCCTAAGAATAAGTTGCTTTATATACCAGATTTGAATCTGCAAAAGATGCTTTATTGGTGATCTACTTTTTAAAATTTTTACTGTGTCTAGTTGAGTAGTCGATAAACCGACTTCCAAACATTAACCTCAGATCTTACCAGATTTAAGTTTTAATTGCTTCAATAGGTATGCGTTCGCAGAACTTTGACCAGTCATCCCCTCCTCTTTTCGGCTCATTTACAAATTTATATATCAATATATAAATACTTTTCTTTGAATACTTTCAACTGACTTGTGTAGCTAAGAGCTTAGAATTTGTTACCTGTTCTTTCCTCTAATTTTTTTGGATAAAGGTTTGGTTGGGTTAGGGTTGGGGAATTGAATTATGATTTTGAAAAAAATGTACTTCCTACAATAATCAGTAGAATGTATGGTGTTGCCTGGGCAGTTGTTTGCACGGACACCACTACTGTAAAATATCAGTCTGCTTTCTTCAAACTGCATATTCCATTTTTATTTTGCAGTTAAAGAAAATGAGCAATTCCAAGCCAACTCCAAATCCCTCTGAACCTTCAGAAGTGGATCAGGAACCTGAGTTGATGGAGAGCAATGGCCAGAACAATGGTGAAGGAGATATCCACCAATGCTCAAAGAAAAAGGAGGGTGCCAAAGAGCATAATAAGTTGAGCAAGGGGTCTACTAAGGGCGGGAAAGGAGAAAATCCAACAGTCACGGAAAAGAGGATGAAAAGAAAACTCCCTTCTAGGGAGGAAATTGCAAGAAACAGGTACTTCATCAGTTGGAATACAATGTACATTTAAGGGGGTGCATTCAATTGAGATATACATAAATTTCATAATATTGCACTAGATATAGATAAATTTTATCTCAAATGAAAGTCTTTAAAAGTTTTTTTAATTTTACAAAAGTCCCTAAAAGTTTTAAAATAAAAATTTATAAAAGTCTACAAAAAACTTCCACTAATTCCATACAAATCTGTAAAAAAACCATGAAATCCACAGTAGTCATTACTTTAAAAAAGTCCATCAAAGTCTTCAAAAGTTCCAATTGAATACACCCATCTTAGCCCTTAATTGGTGGGGATTAAAATCAAATTTTTAGTAGATTTTGATAAAAGTTGATGAAACGTGTAGTTGAAAAATTGTGGATCCCATAAAATGTGGTTAAAATTAGTTAACTTTGACTTAGATTAAAATCTAAAATTTAATTTCTACCAAATAAAGGCTTAATAAACAGTTTTTTTGGTGGTTTTTCTAAGCAAAATGAGGTTTTGGCTCTTCTAATAACACCATCAGATATAAAGGGAAGTTAATAATGGCAAAGGTTCTGTTAATAATATAAGATAACTGTGCATTTAAATGTAGCCTTTCTCATATCCTACTTTGTTTCTCGTTTTTATTAAAAAAATATGTTCAGAGAAGATAAGAGACAGTCTTTAAGGGAAGCGAAGAGAAGATGCAGGAGAAATGGTGGAAGTGAGGACTGACCAAGTTGCAGCTTGTAATGGGATATTTGATAAGCTAGAAGGCAAAATATTTGACAGTGTGAAGAAAAATATCTCTTCAATCGCAGTGTCCATCTTGGTACATGCTCAAGTGTCAGCAGTTGGAATGTCTAAAACAGTATCCATGGGCAAAGTGCTTTCGGTTTTTCACTAATTTGTGCTATAAACAGCTTCGAGTTTACATTCAGAGGAAAGGAGGAAAAAGAAAAGAAGGGACGGCACATGCATGTACTTTAGAATATGGTGGCACAATATTAATTAATACGCGGAGAGCTTGATGTTTGTATTATACAATCAAATTATTGCCATAGAGCCAGTCTTTTCTGAAACTGTCAATTTTGGCGCTCAAGGAATCAAAATTTTGTTTCACTGTTCTTGTTATTGCATGACCTTTATGTATCATATTCAAGGAATATCAGAATCTTGTCCTTCGATGCATTTGTTTTCAATTTTTCATGTCAGTTATCCCTATTTTGTTTGGTATTCACATTGATGAACCCACTGGGAATCCCCCATATGCACAGGAGACCTTTGGTTTGTGAGAAAATTCAATTTAGACCTCTTACTGACACGATTGATGATTACAGGAAATTCAGTTTGCCGCCATCACATTTTCAGCAATGCGGTTGAGTTCTGGTTCTAGTATGATAATGAAGTGTATTTCTAACAATCTGGGAATTGATTTTGATTGTTCTTATTTGTAGGAGACGATGTTCATTATAGTGTTCGATCTTGTTTCAGTTGCTCACAACTCTCGCATCTATTTGTAAGGCTTCCTTCTCGAGAGTCGAGAGGCTAGGCAATTTGCTAATTGCATGTTTTGAGACAAAAGATTCGGTAACAACATTTGAAAATTGTGATGAAAAATGAGATATGTGCAAGAATCTCTACCTTTGCTATGGGAGGTGGTATAGGAAATACAATCTCGTGGTTCTTTTTAAGGTAGACTCGTTTATGCAAGGATTGTTGGCAGTTAAGGGAAGAACTGACATGGCATTTTTTTTTTTTTTTAATTATTTGATATATAGCCTTGTTTGGTAGAAATTAAAATCCAAATTTTAATCTAAGTCAAGGTCAATAATTAATTTTAATCACAAATTTTATGGGATGCACAACTTTTCATTTACACATTTCATCAACTTTTATCAAAATCTAATAAAAATCGAATTTAAATCTTCACCAAACAAGGAGATAGTTTTCAAACCTTTGAAAAACATACAGTTAAATGAGAAGAATTTTTAACGATTTTCATTTAAAAATTTATTAATTGATCAAAATCCAAATGTAGTACAAAGTAGACTGATTATATTAAAAAAAATTAAAAAATAGAAACAAAAGAATAAGAAAAGAAATAAATGATCAGGTAATTGACGAGATGAGACAAGCGTTTTCACTGGATTTTCAATTGAATTGATCATTTCATCCAGACTTAGTTCTATTGAGCCACCTTGTGAAATTTCATTTTTTCTTCTAAAAATTCATACTTTTTAACCACATATTTTTCAAAAAATCATTACAAAATTTATTTTCCAAAAAATGTGGCTCATAGAAATTAATAAACTCATGTTTGATGAAGATTAAAATCAGATTTTTAATTGATTTTGACAAAAATCAGATTTTTAATTACAACCACACCCCTGCTCACCAATACAAATATAGAGGAGCGGCAATTCTTCTACCTCCGAAAGAGAAGTCAGATCTAAAGTTCTAATGCCCCAAAAATGCTTCGTTTTTCAACAGGATAGACCGTTTACTGATTGCGGAGGGAAGTTGTTGTTTTGAGTCAAAAGTCTGGATGCACCCCCTTTGGAAACTGTAACGAAAAAGGGCGGTTCGAAAAATGAGGCAAGTGCAACAATATATACTCTTGGTACGGGAGGGAGGTATAGGAAATACAATTCTCGGAAATTTTGAAGAATCCAATGAGGTAAATATTATTGATAGTTGTTATTATTCTCTTTGCTATTTTATGTATTTTTCACTTGTAATAAGTTTGTGTTGAATATTTTGATGGAAAATTTTAAAAGCTTTGGGTGATATAACAGTAAATATCATGTAGAGTAATAAATTCCTGTTCTGAAATTATTAACTCCTACGTTTCACACTGAATAATGTGGTGACTGGTTTGCATAATGACTGGTTTTCGTTGGAAACACTTGCTCGACATGCAAATCCTCATTATCGGCAATTCAAAATTCTTGGCTTTGTCAATAGTTGTATTTGGATATTCATCACCATCAAAGCATGGACACACATTGGATTTACCCCAAACACAATATGTCTTTTTTGCGTGGGGGCTTGTTGAAGATTTTTCGCAGAAAAAGTAAATAATATAATAATATTAAACTTTTGTCAATTTCAAGCTTATATGTATTGTAATATCTATTAAGAAGACTAGACAATTGTTATGCTCCTTTGTAAAGATTTTTAAGCTGATAAGTGGGAACGCAAGATAGCTTCCCCGTTGAACATAATCCATGGGAAAGACTCGACAGACCTCCAATTTATGATGAATTATAAGGTGAATTGTTTAACTATTTCTCAACCAATTTTTAGATTAGTGAATGGGATGGCATGTCAGCTATTTCTTTGACATGAACATAAAATTTAAAGCTTTATTGTTTTCCTATTTTACATGCAATACGCCAGTTGCACTTTCACCAATATTCTTATCTTCCTCACTTTTCTGATGAGCAATGCTGCTCATCCAGGGCCAAATCCAGGCCCAAATACAGGGGGTCGAGGTGGATGCACCTCGGCCATTGATTTGAATTCATGTGGGGCCCTTTTTTTTCAAATCAGGGGCTGAGCCCTGGATTCTGGTCGGTCACTGACCCTGGCCGACCAGCATTAATGCTTTTCTGATAGTGTTTTGTATATTAGATTGAAACTATTCTTATCTTCCTCACTTTCCTGTTAGTGTTTTGTAAATTATGTAGTATGTTTCTTTATAAGAGAGTACACTTACTTTGCATTTATATGCTGCACTTAAACCGTTGGGGTTCATTGAAAGAGCGAGTGGCGAGTAAAAGGGAAATTTTTTATGTAGAGAATATAGCTTACTGTAGTCTGTATTAAACCAACACATTATAAATGTAAGCTGATAACCTGAAAGATAATTAGTGGAAAAAACAGTTTGAAAGTTACTCTAAATCGAAATCATTATATAAGTTGGATTAGTCTACTTAACAGTGATTCTTTTTGTTTTATATTTTTAGTGTGTTCCATAAGTGAAAACTGAAACTAAATAAGAAAGAGTAGGTTAATTTGAGGAAACTGAACCTCCTAAAATGATATTGGTGTTTCGAGGAACCAATAAACTTTCCAATACAATCCTAGTTGCTAGATAACCTCATTCCTGGTATTTCATTTATTTTGGGGAATTAGGCCAAACGGCTAGGTTTAGCAATAACTTTGGAGACTCTTTTTTGATGTAATTATGAAAGATGATGGGTGACTGATCGATGACGTGTGATTTTTATTGGTGATTTTTGTGCACGATACAAATTATTCACTTATCGTCTATGTTTGTTTTTTGCAGCACATCAATTCAACACTCTAGCACATTTAGCAATGCGCAACCAAATATATGGAGCAGTGTCGCCGTTTTTGGAACAGGCGACAGGGATACCAGCAACCTAACCTTAATGAGATATGGTTCAATATACCCAACAAGTGTTAAATTTTCTATTGAAGAATTTTGTTTAGTCTCTAGCCTTGGTGTGTGTACCATATATCAATTGAAGAATAGTGCTATTGTGAATGATTTCAGTTGAGCATCAAAGCATTTCAATAGAGTGGGTTGAAAGAGTTTTTGAGTGATTGCCACGTGATGCAATAGATGAGGATGTAAATATTGGTGTTATTTACCTCATTTTGTCATTCCTATTTGCTTCCTCGTACTGTAAATGTGTTGATATTTATATTTTGGTCTTGTTGAGACTGATGATATTGAATCTTTTCCATGGGGTAAGCAATTTTGCAGTGTGACATTGATGTCCCTTGAAGGTGCGTTGACGAAGAGGACAATGAAGTTAGATCCTTCGAAGAAATATTTGTTAGTATAGGCTTAGCCTCTGTTTGATGGTCATTATAAAAAGAAACTCCCGAAATCGAAAATAAACCATTCCTGCAAAACCTGTCATCAAACAGAAGTAAATCAAATAGCTTTTCCAAAGTTGCTATGCTCCCAAACCCTCCCAATACCTGTAATGAATTCTTGTTTCGCACACCAAATATTTTGATGGAAAATCGAACAAAGTGTCGGGTGATATTACCAACAGTCGTTGGAGTGGATTTTGTTTCTATGAAGTTTATTTGAAAGTATGTGTTGCTTATTTGTATAGTTAGTTTAGTGACGCAATGCTTAGGTCCTGTTTGAGAGCCATTAATTTCTTGTAATGTATTATAAAATAATAAATTGATGGAGAATGTGTGGTTGAAAAGTAAGAAAATTTTATTGGTTTGTGTGTAGAATATTTTATTGCGTGAATGTGTGGTGGAGAATGATACTGTAAAAAATAATTTAAAATTTTAAAGGATGACAAACGGTGACTTATTTTATAGATTTGGAATGAGAAACTATCATCCCAGCTAATCCAATTGGGATCCCCTAATCGGGCGGGATAGACGAAAACTCTCTCGCTCCCAGAAAGGTTCATCATGCAGAAAGATTCAACAAGAAGGCAGGCGTCCTCGGCCAACTAATGAATGGAACTGAATCTGCCCCAAGGGAAATGAAATATAAGGCCGACATGATTCCTCGAACAATGTGATATCTTACATCGAGTAAATACTTAATCCTTCCCCCCATACTAAGACTGTTGTATAACGCCGCACTTCTAATAAGCTCATCTTGAGGACAAGAGCGAGTATCCAAGTACATGGGAAATTCATTATACATAAAGAGAATTTGTGATGCTTGGACTCGATATTTCAGTCAGCATACCCGTGTCGACACGACATGGGTATGGGTATGAAATATGGGATGGATCCTTCAATTTTTAAGCGGATATGACAATATGTTATTTCTAACTTTTATTTTAATTTTGTGCTTTTGTCATGTAATTTATGCTTTTTTGGTGTTTTAGACTTTTGGTATAAATTTTTAGTTGGCTTTAAGTGACATGTTCTATATTTTAACAATTTGTCACTTAATTATCATTTAACTTTTTACATACGAATTTTTGCAAAAAGAAAAATAAGTGTGAAAGATGTACACAAATACCCGTGTCCGAAATTTTTATTCTTTGTAGCCATGTCCCGTACTACATTTTAGAAAATAAAAGTTTCGATACTTAGATACGTATCCATACCCGATACCCGTATCGAAATTCGAGCATCATAGCAGAGAATAAAACATTTTATATTGAACAAACCGATGAAACATCAAGCTAATAAGCAAAGTAAAAACAACTGCAGCAGAAAATTATCATCTAAACAAGTGAACATGCATCCTGAATGAAGTTGTTGTTTACTTTAAAATCTCTGGTACTAGCTAATGAAACACATTATATTTGTCTGCTGACCAGTTTAAAGATAATTAGTGGCAAAAAAAAGGTTTGAGAGCTACTCTTAATCAAAATCACTTGTATGATTCTCAAGGAGAGAGGAGCTTGGTGAAGTTGGATGGATACATACTTCACTGATTGATTCTTTTCATTTTATATTCTCAGAGCATGTTTGGCTAGGCTTTAAAATTTGATTTCTTATAAGTAAATATGCAAGTTCTAGAATACATAAGTGTCACTTTCGAAAACATAGCTATATACTTTCTTAGACAAACCTGTATTGCCTAGATCGAATCGTTTCGATTTCACATCTTCTTAATTGGAAATAAAATGGTTGGGGAGGGGAGGGGAAATGTTCCTTTTTTTTAGGGTACTTCCGGGAACAAATCTAGTGGAGACGGGGAGGGGCCTATAATTCAAAAGGTTAGAGCATGTGGCTACGAACCACGGTGTCGAGGGTTCAAATCCCTTCTCGTTCACAACCGGGCCAAAAGGGAACTACCTTTTCCTCGGGAGTAGGAATATTCGAATGGTGGAAAGAAAATTCCTTTGATTTCATATTGTATTTGAAGATTGTTCTCATTTTTATCAATTGCAGATACAAGTATGCAACCTCAATTTTGGCAACTTTACATTAAGAGTTATATGCAACGCTCATTGCCAGTACAATAGGTGAAAAGAGAGCAACTGTGGCACGACCTCGATCTTGTCCTCTACATAAATGCATACTGGCCAGGATTGTCTCTCACACTTCCATGACATAGTCATGAAATTGTTAGTGACGTTTTCATATCTTTGATTGAATTTTTATTCGTATTGCTTTTGGAATCATTTTATCTAATCTCTAAAAGTTAAATTTCAATATTACGACTCTATAGACTTTCAATGAAAAAAAAAAATTTTGTCTTTTTTGTTCTCTATAGCTTTTGGAAACCAAATTTGCAACCTTCGTTTTGACACTCATTTACAATTTTTCAAATTGTACAATTGACTCAAGATTGCACGTTCTTTATTATTTGATCGATCCGATTATTGTCTCGTTTTGAATTTATGGTGAGTTCTTTGAGAAGACAATCCTCGTTTAATGATCAAAATGAAATGAATGACGAGTTTTGTTATATAATTGAAAGATTAGTGATATATTTTGCTAGAAAAGGTTAAGGGTAGATTTGATATATTTTAAAGAGATTGAGGATTGAAAGTGCAAATTATCCAAAAAATTGAACTTACAAGAAATAACGTCAAAATTTATATCGAAATTGTGTTTATATTCAGAGTGCAATACAATTTTAGGGCTCTCTCTTTCGATAATTCTAAAAACCTTTGTACATTTTCCACTACCAGTGTTCCCAGCACCGATCACAATGGCCGTACGCTGTCAATCTCCGTTGCAGTTGAAGCTCCACCACATATCGACCACCAACTCCACAACGCAGCCACACCCCACCATCACTTTCTTTCCCAAATCCCACCTCCAATCGTCCCTCAAATTCAACCTCTCCGTCTCAGCAGTTCCTAAATCTGTGGCCGTCACAGCCGAACCCGAACCCGTTTTCACCTCCGTCAAGTCTTTCGCCCCAGCAACCGTTGCCAATCTCGGGCCGGGTTTCGACTTCCTGGGCTGCGCCGTTGACGGAATCGGAGATTGTGTTACCCTTCGGGTCGACCCGAATGTGCACCCTGGTGAGGTATCCATTTCTGATATATCAGGTGCCGGTTCCAAGCTCAGCAAGAACCCACTTTGGAACTGTGCTGGTATTGCAGCCATTGCCGTTATGAAGATGCTTAAGATTCGATCTGTTGGGCTGTCCCTTTCCCTCGAGAAAGGCCTTCCCCTCGGCAGTGGCCTCGGCTCCAGCGCAGCCAGTGCTGCCGCAGCTGCTGTAGCTGTAAATGAATTGTTTGGTGGGAAGTTATCTGTGTCCGAGCTCGTCCTTGCCGGGCTTGAATCGGAGTCGAAGGTGTCTGGTTATCACGCAGACAATGTTGCTCCCTCCATCATGGGAGGGTTTGTTTTAATTAGAAGCTATGATCCTCTGGAATTGATGCAATTGAAATTTCCCCATGAAAGAGACTTGTTTTTCGTTCTTGTTAATCCGGAATTTGAAGCTCCCACAAAGAAAATGAGAGCTGCATTGCCACCGGAGATTACAATGTCCCACCATGTGTGGAATTGCAGTCAGGCAGGGGCATTGGTTGCATCGGTGTTGCAAGGGGACGTCAGAGGCTTTGGGAAGGCACTGTCATCGGACAAAATAGTGGAGCCGAGGAGAGCGCCATTGATTCCAGGAATGGAGGCTGTGAAGAAGGCTGCAATTGAGGCTGGTGCATTTGGATGCACAATTAGCGGGGCAGGCCCCACTGCAGTGGCCGTGACAGATGATGAGGAGACTGGCCGAAAAATTGGGGAAAGGATGGTGGAGGCCTTTTTGGATGGAGGGAATTTGAAGGCCTTGGCTATGGTCAAGCAACTTGATAGAGTTGGTGCTAGGCTTGTTAGAAGTATTCCCAGATAATATTGCTGACAATAACTGAGGGTATGTTGAACATTGTAATTGCAGTTTCCTTGGCTGCTAAAGAGCTGTCTTCTGATCATGCCATCCGTTCATGGTTTACTTCCCATTGTTCGAATATCAATAATATTATCAATTATCATTAAGCCAGTTTCTGCTAAAGTTTTTACATTTGCACTTCACATTCTGGATGTTTCTAGTGATTTAACATCTTAAAGTTAAGAATGAAATAATATGTGAACTTATCCACTGGAAAGAAAACAAGGATATTTTCTTTGTGATTTCAAGTCTCTCTCTCTCTCGAGCTGCTAGGTGGGTTTTGCTTCTGAATTGCATTTTACCTGCCTGAATTACAGGGTTTAACAAACCCGGATTAAGCAATTGACTTAAGATGGAAACCCATACTGCTCAAATGATGGGATAGTGGATTTGAGGCATTTTAGACTACTACAGAAGAATCTGCTTCTCATGTTCAAGCATGTGCTGAGGACTCTTAACCTGCAGGAGACTAGCGTTGTGTTTAAAGTACTGATACTGTGGGCCTGGGGCTGAGCCTATCATTTCTTCCCAGCTCCAGGTCTATCTTTGCTGTTCTTTCATGGTTATTCAGCTGGCGGCAGATTTATCTATGTTCTGAGTATAGTTTCACCAACAGTTCCATTCTCCTTTTTGTCCTTGGCAATGACACCAACTCACCTGGGCAGTTTAAGAATTGGTTTTGGATGGAAGCATTAGTTCCTTCAGTAACTTCCATTTTTCCATTTATATCTGAACTTTAAACCTAGAGAATCAGTAATGCTGATTCTCTGCTTGTATTGAGTTGAGGGAACAAAATATTCTTGTTTAATTAATTCTCTTATACTTTCTTTTGTGATTGTGCGAATCTAGTTCAGGAGATTCAAATCACAACTTATCAATTATGCCCCAAGCAAAGCATTGTAATTGGTCAATTAAACATACAAATTTGTTGATTTTGTCAAATCTACTCAAATTTTTGTCAATCAGCTTAAAAGAAAGTCAAGCTAAAATTTCACTTCCACCATCGATAAATAAGTTTAGCCAGAGCGTTTATGTGTTATAAGATGACACAAATAGTCCTAGCTCGTTTCAAAGATAACAGGAATTGCCATTGCAGAGGATGCTGAGCAATTACATTATACATTCAACAAGAAAAAACATTCAGAGGTAACAACTACAACTTTACAATAACTAACCCAAGTTCGCCACATGGTCATTTTTGGCCTACTCCTCTTAAAATAGGGAGAAAAACGAAATATAACGAAGAATTCCCTGATCTTAGGATATGCGCCAACCAAGTTATTAACAAGGTTTTGTCAACCTTCCATGGCTAGCAAATTTACCACACAGGCTTCTCACCAGGCAAGTAAGAAGGAGAAGCACCCTCCACTTGGTTCTTCTTCTTGAATATTCCACTTAGACTAGGCATAAGAACTTTCTTTCTCAAGGAAGTCTTTGCTTTTTCTAGTTTTCGCATGCCCTTTACTTTTTCTGGTAGATTCTGCTTTTGGATTTGGTAAATACGAGGAGATGATTGAAATGACTTCTCTGTTTCTGCAAGAATCCGAGCTGCTGCTTCTGCTGCCTTCTTTTGCTCCTGTTCATGCCGCCTTCTAAGCTCTCCCTCGACCGCCTTCTTGGCAGCCTCTGCCATCTCTGCTTTCTTCAGTGCCTCATTGGTAGCAGCTTTTATATCCTCGACCTCCTCCTGGGTAGCATCCAACTTCTTAAGGGCCTCACTTTCACTTGCTTTCACGGCTTCTACCTGAGCCATGGCAGCTGCAATTTTCATTTCTGATAATTTTTCAGATTCTTCAACCTTTCGGCTTAATGATTCAAACTCCTCCCTTGATAGTGTGATCTGGGCACCTGGCTCTGACATCGAAGCACGTGCAGCATCAGTCTTCTCAGACAGCATCTTGATTTGATTGAGGGCTTTAGCCTCAGCCGCCTTCGCTTCTTCAGCTTCTTCCAATGCAACTAACAGTTTCTTTTCTGCTGCTTCTAAGCCAATTCTGGTGGCTTCTGCTTCAATCTTAAGTTGTTCTGCTTGCTGTTTCATTTCTTCAGCTTCACGTTTTGCATTTTCCATCTCCAACGATACCTGGTGGATTTTAGCAACATTTTCATCAGAAGCTCCTCGTACTCTGGCTTCTTCAACAAGGGCTGCTTCGAGCTCGGACTTGGCTTTTCGGAGCTTCACGTGCAGATTACCTGCTACAGATTCTGTTTCTGCTTCTTTCTCCTTCAATTCTGAATGCCCTTTTTTAACGTTATCCAATTCTAACTTAAGGGTCTCCACCAGGCTTCTCAGAGAGTTCCCCTCGTCCGCCACTTTTTGTAATGACTCTTTAGCACCATCCAACCCTGAAGTAACCGTCTTCACAGAATCAAGATCCGAAGCCCTTGCATTATCCATCTCTTTACGTAGCACTTCAATTTCTGACATAATTTCAGCTAGGTCAGTCTCCAACTTCATAGTGAGTTCAGGATTAATATCTTTCTTCAAAGCAAGCAATTTGTTCGCAGATTCTTCGAGTTTGGCTTTATATGACTGCTTGTAGACACCCTTCTCAGCATAGATCTTTGCTTCCTCTTCCTGTGCTTGCGAACTTGCCATCTTCACTTGCTGAATCAACTCATGCACAGTTACGATTTCTTTTGATAGCTCATCGGCTCTCTCCATGTTAGTTTTAGTAGCATTTTTGGCTTCTGCTGTTTGCTTGATGGCAGTATTTTTTGCTTCCACAGATGCATCGTATTCCTGACGAATTTTCCGCAGCTCCTTCTTTTCCTCATCAAGTTCAGCCATTACAGCCATGTACTGAACCCGTGCAGTTTCTTGATCCATTTTCGAAGATTCATTAGTTTCTTTTGAATTGCTGTTGCCAGATTCTTCAAATTGCTTTGCATGATGCTTAGCTGCTTCTGTAGACTTTACTGCTAAATCCTTTGATTCTTTGATGGTTTTAAGCTTCTGCGTGAGATCCTCAACAGCCTGTTTAGCTCTTTCAAGCTCTACAAGAGCCTGTGCTTTAGTGGTTTCAGCATTTTTTAATTGTTCCTTCAACTTATTCAACTCTTTCTCGGCCAAGTGAAGTTGAGTCTCTTTTGCCAGCACTCTCTGAAAGTGGAAAATATAATACTTTGGCAACACATACAGACTTCCATATGTTTAATAATAGTGAAGTAAAAAATTTAATAATTTACTAGGAAAACCCAAAGCTGTCTAAACTCTTAGGGCATGTTTGGTAATGGTACGTTGTACTAGATAGGAATGATCATAGCAAGATTTTACCTTCTTTTTCTTAGTATTCTCTAGTGTTGTCCAATTCAGCTTACCAAACAAGTTATTAGTGAAAATAGCGATCATCTTAAGCAATAGTATTCAGAAAGAATAAAGAGCTAAATGAATTGTTATTTGAAAATTCTACATTTAACACAGGCTGCAGACCTTTCTTCTTTTACTTCTAAATTACTATCTTAACAACAATTCTTTACCTGAGAAACGTCATTTGCCTAGGGTAGTAATTGTTCAATGGAGTCCAATTGAGCAGATTTATCGTGTAACTAATATTTTCTATGCATAAATAAGAATTAGCCAAAATCTACATTTGCTGGTGCCAAATCAACACAAAACAGTCTAAACCTTTAGCATTGCTTAACATAAAGTAAACCTCGAGAGCTTGGCAAAACCATAAGAAATTTAGCAAGTAAACTATGTGACAGAATGGTAAAATTAATCAGAAACTTTTCCCACAAGTCCTAAGTTGTTAACCGTTAATGCTATATCCACCATTCTAGTTAATGCACAGGGATACTAGCATCTCAACTGCATGTTCAGTATGCATATTTGACAGTACTCGACATTAAGATGAAAAAGAATTTAGTTTCTTTTTCCTTCTTAATATGTTTACGCGGTTTAATATACCATACCAAACAAGCTATAAGAGGATAAAGATTAGAACTAACAAATATTGTGGGTCAACACATTATATCTAGAAGGAAACAGAAGAAAAGATGTAGCATACTTCAGCAGAACGTGGTTTCGACTTTTTAATGGCAGGTTTTTCCCCTGAAAAGGCGCCTTCGCCAAATAAAGAGACAGCATCTTTGACTGATTGAAATGGTGCACTAGTGTCAATCTCTCCAACCTCGCCTTTAGTAGATCCTTTGGTTTTTTGATAGTCTTTTGCCACCATAATTCTTCACCTGTTCTAACTCCAACTCTCAACTGTCAAGAACATAAAGAGAAAGAAAGGGTTATAGAAAAGTAATGACCGCAAATAGGATCACCACTTGAAATAAACAAAGCACATCATTTAATCAACAAGGCAAACGTACTAAAACTCCCAACAGTAATTCAGTAATTGTTAGGCGAGTAACTTTTTTTCAGCAAATATAAAAGAGCTTAAAATCATTGGAGATTAAGCAGAATCAAAAATCATTTGTTGCATTAGCCATAACAAAGTATGACATGACTAAAATCCACAAATTCATTCTGTATTGAAGCTATGGAGTAAATTTGTGCTTCAGCAGACTTCTTAATCTTGAATTTCTCAAGAAGAATTAATATGGAGAAACCTGAATTCACGTGAAACGAAATAATTACTCAAAGGTGAAAGCAAAAAAGTAAACCAATAATTAAACAAGAAAAAAGCAGGAGGTTAAAACTGAAAAGTACCAAGAACTCATAATTACTCTCAAAAACCCTAATCATACCAGAGAGGGAACGAGGAGACAAAGTCACAAAAGGTTACTGTAAACTCTAGAAATCATCAAAACTTCAAATCCCAAAAAGGGTTTTTTTTTTTCCACCAGTAAAAAATCTCATGAACAGTGATTTTTTTAATCAGCTTCTTCAATTTTCAATGGTTTTCTTAAGTCAAAACTTCTTATCAGAATCTAAGAAGCATAAGCAACCCACCACAAAGAAAAATCCAAGATTCTGAAATTCTAAAAGCCCGAGAAAATCACCCCACAGTACATGCAGCCAAAATAACACAAAAGAGGATCAAAGATAAATTCGTTACTTTTCTAATACCTCAGAAAATGACTTTTTTTTGGATGAATAAAGACAAGTAAACGGGGGTTGTGAAGAAAAAATTTAAACAGTAGACTTTGAAAATTCCAAACCTGTTCTTACTTCTGAATAATGTATAAAGACAAATTTTTTGCTTATTTAATATGAGCAAATAAGAGAAGAGAGAGAAGCAGTGCCACGTCAGTAAATAGCACCGGCCAAAGGATGACTATAGAGGTAGAGAAACAAAAGTTGATGGGGTTTTCCGAAAAGTTTATTATTTTAGGAAAATTAATTAATTACTTCCATTTCTTTGGATAATTTGAAATTTGAATTCCGATTTTATCTTTTGAAACATTGCAAAAATAGAGAGCGCAAATAATTTACCATAAATAGACGAGAAATTTTTATTAATGTTAAATTTTGAATAGTGCAAGCGATATTGTAAATATTTTTCATGGACTACTGGTCATGTTGATTTTTTATTTTTATTTTTTGGCATAAACGAGACATTTGAAAACGAATTTCAAAACGACATAATTGCTTAAAATTCCTGTATCTTAAATTCTTAATATGCTTGTTGTATTGTGGAATATATAATTGGGAGCCATCAAGAATTAGGTTGAATACAAAAATGTATTAAGAAGTTGTTGATCAAACTCTTAAAACTTCTAAATTTGTAATTGTAGCCTTTTAAGACGTCTTTCTAAGTCAACAGGCCCATGGTTGATCACGCTGGATGGGTCCATCCACAAAAATGACCCCCTTTTTTTTTTTATCAAAAACTTATACGCTAAAAAAAATAAAAAAAATCGTTGACTAATTGACCCACAATTCAAAATCTCAATTCAATCCGTTGCAATCCCTAGCATGAGTTATGTTCGAATATAAATCATTTATAGATCCGTATTTTCGTGACGTTTTGTCCTTGATATAGTATTTTATAGAGGGTTAGAAATAAAAGTTTTCACAATACCTACCAAAAGAGTATTAATTAAGCTGATCATTAATGACTAATTCAAACACAAAGGTGGTCTCATCCCTTATTTGATGATACTCTGAAAAGATAAAACAAAAACAAGTTTGGAATCCAACTTCTACGTTCCTTCTTAGTCAAACGGATAAAATATGTGAATGAAGATAAATTGACTTCGTTTTGGCCGGATATGTGCTCTTCCTTTTTCTTTAACTTCCTACTACCCTAACTGCTTCGAATGCAAGTAAAGGGACTCCATATGGTTGGATTCCATCTAGCAATTCTCAGAATTACAAAAGTCAAGTTTAAAAGTTAGTTGAATCTGTGACGACTAATTATCCAACCTCTATAAAATAACGGACGAAGCAATCACATTGTCAACATTAAATTTTATCTTTTTACAGAATGTTTTCCTATTAGTACTTTGTAAATTGTCTTTGATTTATGAGTGATGTACCTGGTATAGAAGTACATAACATACTTCTTATTTGTCAAAAATCTAACCATTGATTAAAAAATATGTTTTTAAAATCAATGTACTCAAATCTACGAACACACGAGTGTGTAAACTAAGTTATAAACCAAGATGTACATATAGCATGGCTCATAATATAGAATAAGACATACTTTTACATCCAAATGTGTGCACTTTTGTTGACACTTCTTATGTGTCAAAAATTTAAGAATTGACTGAAAAATATGCTTTTAAAAATCTAACAATAAACTGAAAAATATGCTTTTAAAATTAATGTACCCAAATCTGCAACACACGAGTATAAACCAAGGTATAAACCAAAATGTATATATAGCATGACTCAACGTACCCAGAGCAAAGGTTCACATTAGATAGCAGCCAAAAATGAAAAAGCAACATCATCAGTACTACTTTTATTATATATATGCCAACATTTCCACAAAGTACTAAAGATTGATTACCTGACAAACCCCATATTACTATATTACTACTTGTATCATATAGTATGTACTCAAAGCAGCCTATTTACCATTAGACATAACAAAGAATGAATTCAAGCTAGATCTTTGCATAAAATACCACAGACAAGACCTCCCCTTCACAATACAGAACAAAAAAGTACGCGCGCCAAAAATTCAACACCAGTAGTCATAAGAAATCTATATGCTGGTTCAGATTAAGTCAATGGCAATTCGATAACTCGAGGGGTCTCCCTTTCATGTGTAGCTGAACTATGGGTAATGCTTGAGGCCAATTGATCCCCAATTCATAAGCTTTTATCTGCAAAATAAATATAAATCATCAAACAGATCAAATAAAAATCCCTTGATAGGATGTCTAACGTCTCTTGAATTCTCCATTGTATATCATGTCCATAATCAATAGAAATGAACTTCCAGATAAAGTTAGGTCTTCCCATTAATGGAGAAAATTAAGAAGCTTATTTTGACATGTCAGTCAGGCTCAAGAGTAATCGATACCTAAATGAAAGGTACAATGTCCAAGTAAATTCCAAAGAAATCGACATTCAAAACATAAGTATGGAACTACTGACATGTACATGGCAATGCTGAAATGAATTCCGAATAAATTACGCAAAGCCACATTATCTTGATCTTAATTCAACCGAAACCAAATCCTTCACTAGCTTCATGGATTGCCAATAATAATCGTTCTTCAAGCTGTTCCTTTGAAGAATACTCTGGAAGGTCCAGTTGATTGAAGCTGAAAAAATTGGAGATGAATGAATTGGCACGGCCAAGATTACAATGCAAACAATTATCTAATTGAAAAAAGCTAAATAACACTCTCATTATCCTGATACATGAAGAAACTTACCAGGTATGAGCTGATGGCAGTCGTTCAGGAGCTCCATATGCCTTGTGAATCTGAAATTTTTGGGGACCAGAAATGCCTTGCAGTGCCTTGAAACCTTCTAGAGGAACCTATGAAATCAAAACCACTATTAATTGATGCTTAACGATTCCCCCATAATGGCTCATTCTTGTTAGTAAACATCCCACCGCCCCATGGATATACCAACCATGCAGGCAGAATGGTGATATGTTCATGCATACATATGCTTGCATATAACCATGCATGCACAGAGAAATTGTGGGTGGACAAAAATCCGAATATGGAGAGTAATGCAACAGCACATACCATACGAGCTCTCAGAAACAAAAAATAATAATTACATCTAAACCTATTCCCAACTTTCAAGGTGCAACGAAGCGAACTTATTTTACAAACTTCTAAATCTCAAAACTGCTTTTACTTCACTTCTAAGGTGCAATTTTCTTCTCTAGCAATCATTTTTTAGCAATAAGTTTAGCACTTCCAGACGACCAACATGTTATGCACTAAACTCAATAGTAGACATCCATCTGCATAAAGATGGAACACTATATCAGGAAACCCAAAAAAAGTCCTTATTTAGACATAGGTTTCCTGATGCTGTCACATTCACATGTGAATGCACACATTTCCCTCGTGAAATAGTTGCACTGAATGCAATCATCTACTACTAGAGAGGTAGTCTTAGAAATATTGTAGCAGGAACATATAATGTCAACGAATAAAAAGTAACAACATAAATTGGTCGCCGGCATATCACCTTTGACGTTCCAGTTACAAATTGCAGGAATCTTGCCATATCTTCCTTGTTAAATCCCTTAACAACATCCCAAAACCACTGAACAACATTAGAAGCTGCTGTGTAGCCAGTATACTCAGCGTTAGCCTTCAGATCATCCACTACAACGAGATCAATGTGATTAGGACACTTCAGGGAAACAAACAGTATCACATGTACAATAAACAAATGTTCAGGTATCCAAACTTACAATCTATTTCGGGAAGTCCGCTGATTAACAGTTCAAGTTCTTTATCGTTAAAGACAGAAATAAGTTCCCACGGCACTAACTCATTGAAACCCTTGAGAAAGGAATTTATCTGAGGCCTGATGGCATTAGTCAGAATATGATCTGCAACAAGGTCTACGTATTCATGCTTTGTTTCTTCTGTGACTCTTATGTTTCTTCCTCCCGGTTTGAGCTCGTAATCAGTAACCTTTTCCCAAGCAAGTACACGAAAAGATTAAGACATGATATGCATTCTGAGAGAAGGCTCAAAACATTCATATTGAACTTCAGAGAATGGGTAGAAGAAGGATCCTAAACAATGTATACCTTTTCATAAAGGATGTGTTTTTCTTCATCAGCATCCATGCTAAATGTCAGATCGGGTATGTCACTCACATCATTCTGACACGAGGAAAAGATAAAAATCAGGAACTTACATGGTTGAAACCTAAAATAAAAACACAATTTGATTAGTCTTAATGCCACTCACCTCCAACATCCATTTCAAGTTTTTATAGTAATCTGGATCAACAGCCTCTATATCATGATAAGTCACCTTTACGCCAAGGATGTGCTTGTAAAAGGAGCGAGTAAAATACACATCCAGCAGTTGCCCATCAAACAGTGCCTTAGCAACCTACAGAAGGGATTATATTACCCAAGGTTCAGAACTTAGTTTAACACAATAATCGAAAGACAAAGAAAGAGAAAATTCAAGCTAAAGATAAGTCCTTGGAGGATTACCACTCGGCCTACAAATCCGAAATAAGAGAGATGCTCAGTTTGATATACAGAATTAGGATTTGGTTGGAAAGTTGCATTGTTTCCAACAGTGGTAAAGAGCAAAGCTCCTCTGTCAAATATAACCCTTGACAGTACTTGATACCATTCCCTTGTCAAACCGCCAGCATCAATACCCTCCTCGCCTTGAAAATGCACATTCAGTCGTACCTTCAGATCTTGACTTGGTCGCATGCGAAGTTGGTTATACGAATCCTCCAAAACATAGGCCCTCCTAACACTGATCCTCAGTGGACCTGAGACGTGTTGGTCATGCTGCTGCCGAATTCTGGAACGGAAATAAGCTTTTTTGTTATCAAAATCAATCAATCGTGGAGCTTTTAGCATCATAGAGAGCGATTTTTCCAACAAGCAAGGGTTCTGCCTCACAAAAGCATTAAGAAGGCGTCGGTGCTTCTCAGCAAACCTTGCAAACGTGACAGAACCATCAAACCTTCTGTAAGAATCCACACCATATTTGGTATACAGTGGAACTGAAGTCCCAGCACTCTCTTTCACCTCTCTTGCTGTCACACTGGAACGATCTTGCTGTAATCTTAGATTGTTTGCCTGTAGTTTCTCACAGAGAACAAAGAAACCCTCAATAAAAGGCAGGAGTCTCTGAGTTCCCGGAGGAAGAGGAGAAGAAGATGAAGAGCCCTGTATCTGCTCCCCAGTGTTAATATTTGAAATAACTGAAGAGCGAGAGCTCTGAGTCAGCTCTGTCTCCATTGTACTAATACATTCACTTAGTTCTTTCCACAATGGTTCCAAAGCAACATTCAACTTCCACAGGGTTGCATGTTCTTCCTGTTCATCATCATCCCCACCATTCTTATTACTGTCAGTGCCAGTTGAAGTGAGTGAACTGAGTGTCTGCAATACACGAAGAACTGCAGCCCCAGCCATGGATCCAGCACTCAATCCTAGCATGTGCGTATCCCTGAGAGTTACAAGTTCATCGACAGCTGAGCTACTCAACCTTTGGGCTAAATCTGAAAGCTCCAAAATGAAAAATTTGCGATGAGGAGCAGCAACAGTAGCCAATTTCCTTAGTACCTCACCAGCTAGCATGTAAACTTTGTCGGAAAGCCTAATGGATGAACAATAACAATTAGGATTTTCTTCACTTATTCTGATCTATATTAACCAAGGATAAACAGAAAAGTCAACAGTACAAGGTATTAAAACTAGATTATAAGCGCAGTACCCCTCTTGGCCAAGAAGAGTGCAAAGATTATGCAAATCAGATTGTGGCAGCAGTAAGAAGATATCACCAGTCTTCAAGTTTCTCTGACCATCTGACATGGTTTTCGACGTGCAAGAACTCTTTTCAAGTTGATTAACCTCTATCTCCAATAAATGAGGATCTTTCTGTACATCAGTTGCAATTTCATTAGAGGAAGGATTCTTGTTAGGAGCTGCTGTTTCTTCAGAATGAGACTGAAAATCTAATTTGGATGCTGCAGCATATACAACCACTTGAAGCAGACCCATGACCTGCACCGAGTTTTTAAAGAATGAGATTGAACATACAGCAGACCAACAAAAAATGTATATCAGTTTCATGTATCAGATACCTGCTCGAGATGAGCAACACTGCGCAAGAAAAGTGGTTGACTCAGGAGTCTAAGAAACAGTATCAAAGGCACATTTCCCTCTTGAGAGCTAGCAGAAGAGTTCAGACAATCTTCTTCTATGATTTTCTCCTTACCTTTATCATTCTTGAGTTCCGAACAGTTAAAATTTGCAGATTCAGAAACAATGGAGTGGTCGAAGTAGAACAAAAGGCTAGCAACAGCAGAATGATTTGTAGCCAGATAGGCAAGAATCTCAAGTACTCGCCGCAATACCAGTGGAGGAAGACCTGAGATAGAATTTAACCATAATTAAAAGACTAATACCCAATTAAAAACAGAATGTTATGCATCATTCGGAAATAAAATAAGAACATACCACCACACAATTGAGATCGACTATAAACAACATCAGACTGACATCCATAAAGTCTCTGAAAACTAAATGCTGTCAGCCCGCCAACTATTCCTGCAGGCTCTGGCTTTATCATATCAAGCAGAAGATGAACCAGAATTGCTCTTGTATCACCGTGTGCGCACAAATTCAATAGAAGTCTCTGCAATAGACCTTTTCCAAGAGGCTAAAAGCAGAAAAGAGAAAAGCACCTCAGTTCCAAATCACAATCTTCAATAGATCAAAATTTGTCTTTTATACATAATTATATGTATATCATTATAAAATATACAATTACTATAATTTTCATAGAACTGTCGTAGTTATTCAATACGTCAAATACTTTTCTTCTAACAATTAATTTAAATTTGTCAACGAATTCCATTTGCTTAAACTTTCCCTTTCAACACACACAGCTTCGAAGAATTCCGTTTTGCTATTTATGTGGTATTAATCTAGAACATCTTGTGATTAGACATTTTAATTCCCTCGTAACCAGTTTTAAATTGCTTCATTCTTATTCCTTGATTTAGAATTAATCATTCCTTGTCTTCCAAAAGAATCCTTTTTTCAAGCCTAGGATTAAAAAGAGATTACTTCAAGATACATTCCGGAATGCTGAAAAGGTAAATCCGATGCCTGCCTAAGGACCTCTGTGAATGTCTGAAAATCAAGCTGGTCTCCATTATGAGGTCAACAAACACGCTAATCTGGGACTTGTAGCAAGAAAATTCAGAACACTGAAGATTGAAGAACAAATCGTAATTTGTACTCAGCCATCCATTATTGGCATTTCTTCTGATGGTAACAACGAAAAGTTTACAGAAAACATCCACCTACAACTCTCTCCGAAAACTCATGTCAGTTTGAAAGGAAGGATTCAATTTTAGGAGGGAGTAACTTTTTACAGCGCATGCTCGTGAAAAGCAAGATAATTAAGAATTGCTTAAGGGATCTGTCAAACAGAAATTCCCTTTGTCAAGCATTGTAGTTACCCAGTAGGTTATCTATAGGATCATTTCACGGAATAAAACATACCTGTGCTAAGCGTAGAAGCCGGATTAATCCTTTCAAGCCATTAGCATCCAAAAATGGTTCTCCTTCAAGTTCCTTCAACTTCAAATTCTCTGCAAGAGATGATGCTCTCCTGCTGATGGTAACTCCAACGCCCCTGTCCATCACAGTCTGCCTATCAAATCCCAAACCATTTCTCCGACTAGTAAGCCTATTGCTACCTCCAAACAAGCTGTGAGCATGATAATGACTCATTGCTCTGTCCCTAAGCAATTGTGCTTCTGCAAGCAATGGGGATGGCAATGCCGATAATACTGCCTCTGAAGAAGTCAATAGCACCTAAGAAAGCAAATAAAGTAAGTACTAGGTCCAAATAATGAAGTGCAGAGTTCAAGAAACAAACCTCTTCACGTAGATCAGCGGGAAAAGTGGCAATAATTGAAGCATTATCCATGTCAACTGGATGTCCTTCTGATAGCTGCGCAATCCTTTGCACACGTTGTTGGGCAAGAACTTCAGCTTGGATATCAGGAGGAAGGGCTGCCAAAAACTCTGGATCAATGTCTTCAACTGCAGGTGGTGTGTAAGTAGGAGCTGGAGCAGACTGAGCTTGCTGCGAAGCAAGAACCTCTGCACGAAGATCTTCTGGAAGTGCCTCTAAAAATGTGGGATCTATACTATTTGCATTAGGAGCCTCAGTATTCAAATTACTTTCATCTGTCTGACCTGCTGCATCTTGGACAATCGAGTTGTTCTGCTGTAATGACGGCTCCTCTAGATTGATCTCAGATATATGTAATTGTTGGTCAGTGTGATCTCTTTCCTCGACAGCAGTATTCATATAAACATCAGTAGTTTCTGGAACCGAAGAAGCATGATGAACACCAGGATCTGACATCTCTGATCCAGAAATCATCAATGCATCACAACTAGACTGATTATCTGGTTCTGACGATCTAGTATAACCATCATCTTGATATGGTACATTATGAGGATTCACAAGTGCATCAACGCTCCTATCACAGCGCACATCAGCCTGAGCCACCATACCTGGTGATGTCTCCAACTGCTCACCGGTATTGGCATTTCCATCCCCAATCTCCATGCTCTCATGACCATTCAGATTTGATATAGGTTCAATAACTCGTACGTAATCACCTGCTCGTTCAGAAACAGCCTCTTGATTGATCTCTTCCTGAGAGAGTTGGCCTGTAACTAGTTGATTAACTTGATCACCATTCTCATAATGACTATCATTATTCTGTTGAGCACCAGCGTCATCATCCCCTACTGCCCGGGGATCTCCCTGCAGTCTCTCGGGTAATCCTGGGTTATGTGACAGCCCTTCAGCAGGATTTTCAGTGGGAGCATCATTGGTTAATTGAACAATAAACTGTGCTTCAACTGCCTGAGCAATAACAGCAGCTTGACCACCAGCTTGGGGTTGGCCATCATCACTCCACCGGCCATCACCTGGCCCCCTTCGACCAGAAACACGAAGTGACTCTAAACCAACAGAAAAATCAGCCAGTGGGGGTGGTGCAGCACCACTCATCCGATCACCAAATAGACTAGATGCAGCATTATCAAAAGGAAGAACAGGAGCATCGAACATGTAGAAGTGGGCAAGATCAAGGTTACCAGTAGATAGGGCCTCTGAATCCCTGGATAAATTCCCACCAGATGACCAGATTGAACCTGAATCACCAGAATGCGATGGCCTCGAGAGAAGAGGATGTTGAAGACCATTCCCTTCTGTAACTGATCGCTCATAGGAAGTTCTATTAGTCTGGCGCCTACGATCAAAGCCAAAAGACCTACGGATGCCAAAGAAGTCATCAGCATTCACTCCTTCAAAGGGTTCAGCTGAAACATCAATTAGCCCTCCCCCAGTTCCAGGTTGTCCGAGTACCTGCAAATGATCTAAACCATCAAGGGCTTCTCTCCACCTTAATTCAATGACACGATTTTCATGGAAATCATCATCCTCCTCATCAACCATGTCATCATTAAATTCATCTCCCAAGCCAGCATCATCATGGTCCTCCACATCGGTATCAGCCAGAGACATTAGAGCAGTGCCATCTTCAGCTATATCTTCATCTTCATCCTCCCCATCGTCCTCATCCTCATCATCCTCACCATCATCACCCAAGTCATCATCTTCATCATTCATATCTTCATCTACTCTATTATCCACATGAAAATTCATCTCAATTTGTTCTCTGTTGGATAAAGCACCACTGTTTTCCATCTCTTCACGATTATAATCCATACCAAGATCCACAGGTGGATCAGTAATAGGAGCCTCCTCAATCCTCATTTCTTGCTCCATAGTCTGGGTTGGGTTTGCATGATGATCACCTTCATTCTGAGAGTCCTCCAAGGGATGTGCTTCTGAACCAGTATTATCAGTGACCAGCTGTTCACTGCTCCTGTTCTCACTACATTGTAATTCCTGAGAAACTGAAGTGTCAGCAGTGTGAGCATCAGACCTTCCACTTGGACCTGTTAATTTTTTCTTATTCTGTGTATCAGATTTGAAAATTTGCTCGCTAGCATTGGCTGCCCTTGTCAAGCTTTCCAAAGCTTTAAGTATGAGATTCACAATTTTTGGTGCATCAGGGTGGTCCAAATCAATGACCTGAAGAATACCTGATAGGCACTGCACCATTCCTCCATCTATCATGCTTTTTGCTATGTCAGGTGAACAACCTGAACCAGGTGAGTTCCCAGAAGAAAAATTCTTCGATAGAATGGAATGTACCAAATCAACAAAAGCAAGGACTTTTTTATCTGGTAACAAAATGGTATTTGATGAATTACTCTCGGCACTTGAAAATAAAGATAAGGCTTTTACAAGTTCATTAACCACCCTTCTCCTTCCTTCACTCGAGCGCCCAGCCAAGACTACCAGAAACCAGGAAGCTTTTTCAGAAAGCTTGTCTCTCCATTCATTAGGGCCAGCAGATTTATCTACTGAAAGGGGAATAAGACAGTGTAAAACATGATGAACTATTCCTCCATGTCCTGGGCAGTCTAAATGACTATATCCATGGAGTTGACACAATTCCAGATCTCGTTTAAGGATAACCCCAACTGCATGAACATACATAAGAAGAATATCACTTAATAACTTGAGAACAAAAGTCACCTTAGCTAGGGCTGCTGATTTTTCCGATATACTGCCTGACCCCATCTTTATTGTCTCGTCAACCTTTGATTTACCCTTCATTTTGGTAGTAGGTTCATCTATTACCATGGCACTGGGATAACCTGGACAACCTTCCTCTACTTTGTCCGAATGAAATGTCGATACAATTTCAAGAAGGTAATCAATCACCTGACTAAGATTCATTGAAATCTTTTTGTGGCCTTTGGAATACTTAATGAACCCATCATGTCCCTTACTTTCAGAAATTCTAACACATTCATTGGTTGATACTGCAACTTCAACACCAGATGCTT
This sequence comes from Fraxinus anomala, assembly GCA_903798345.1. Taxonomy (NCBI): domain Eukaryota; kingdom Viridiplantae; phylum Streptophyta; class Magnoliopsida; order Lamiales; family Oleaceae; genus Fraxinus; species Fraxinus anomala. The sequence continues at coordinate 34,839 of CAIGRN010058841.1, forward strand.
TTGATTTTTCTTTCTCCTTCTCTTTATCTTTTGATAACACAACAACATGCCTTCCTCCTGATGACTCCAACTGACAAACAGAAGCCACTGCTTTCATGAAGACCTCTGGATCTCTAGTTATAACAGGTGCCATTGATGTCAAAAATGTTCTCACGGAAATACGACCAGCGTGACGGTTTCCACTGAGATTTTGTCGTATCTCCAGTTCCATGGCTGTTTGCAGTGTCTGGGGATCTTCAAGAAGATGCCGAACAATAGCCGATGCCAAGGTGTCATATCCAGGAAAGAAGCAACTTCTTGGAATACCAAAAAGGGCAGCCATGCCACCACTTTCGAGGAATTGCACAGCCAGAGCATGTGATTTTGTCAAGCGAGCACATATCTGAAGAACAGCCTGCATAGCCATAGCTGGTACATGCCTTTTTATCAAGTCACACAGTATTGACATTACCTTACGACTCTCATCCATCGTCAAATGACCAGTCGGTTTTCCGAGAACGTTCTCAAAAGCAGGTGCATATTCTTTATCTACGGCAGCTGGAGTTAAATTTTTCTCTGTTGCTGGTTCATATGACACATGATTTTCAGATGAGCCATGTATAGATCCACCTATCGTTTCAACATTACTGTCGACAGATATTTTAGGCTTGGGCTGCACCAAATTATCCAAGATAAGAAGCAATGTACTAATGCACTTAGGGAAGAGGGTTTCAATAGAAGTCTCAGTTTTAGCCATAAAATCCATCAAGATATCAATTGCAATCGAGACAACCCCATTTTGAGCAGCAATTTCCTGAGAACTTCCATCTTCTGAAAGAAGCAATGCTAAAGTATGCGAGATCATACACAATACACTGGCATCCTTAGAAAACTCGAGGCAAAGTTTTAGTTGCTGAACAAGAAAAGAAATAACTTTTGCACGATTCTCGCCTTTGTTCCGGCCGCAAAGAGTCACAAGCAGGTCTGTCAGCGTGAAAGCCATTGAATCACTACTCTGAAACAACTTCATCGCCACTGCAAGGATGTCATCAACAGGAGGAGCCTTTGTTTGCCCCTCTTGTGTCATGACTTCATCAGATTTTAAAGCACCATCAACTTTAGGTGTTTCCGATGAGCTTCCTAGGGACAAAGCAAGTGCACGAGCCAACTCATCATCATCCTGTACCGGATCATCCGCATGACTAAATAACCATTCCATCGCCATCTCAACGCTATTTGTTTCTACACGTCTCAGCGCCTCTTCTGCTCTTGCTCTTGAAAAACCCATCTCAACAATTGTGGTGATAGTAGCTTCATCAGGAGGACGGCGCTGGTTTCCACTCCCAGACAGTGCATTGCGATTTCGTTTAAGGTCACTAACGCCACTGTATACATGAGTAAAAAGTGTAATGATGGAAGTGATAAAACCTGGGTTACAATTGGGAAACATGGGATGATTCCAAACAGGAAGTATCACATCCAGAACTTGAGACTGCAGCATGCGGATGAATGCTTCTGGGTCTCTTGGAATGGGAAACAACCCAATAGACAAACCAACTGCAACAGGCTGAACAAGAAGCTGAGCCTGCGATGCTGAAATTGAGGACAGAAGTAACCCAGAATTAATAAAATAATCAAGTTCACGACAATGACTCTGTAATGTATCAAGCAGCCATGAACTGTGAGACAGCTTGCCACCGTCACCACTCTTTTCCTGATCAGCACCTGGTGAGGATATAGAATACGGAAGGGTCCACAACAACTGACTTGTAGCCTCAAATGTCGTAAGGAGCTCTTTGAAGGTTCCATGGACATAGAAGTTATTAATCATTGCATTGTAGCAGGTACGTCGTCTACTATCGTATGTAAGAGCCACCATGTCATCCACAACCTTCCCAAGATATCTACACTTGACTGAAAGTGATATCTCAAGTCCAGAAGAGTTAGGGTACCCAGGGAAACCCAGAGCTTCAAGGAAAACTTTTGCCAAGGCAGTCGCAATGCTCTTTGAGGCTGAACTTAACGATCCAATTTCAGTTCTTCTACGATTGGGTGAAGTAAAACCTTTGACAAGAGCAGTAAAGAAAGAACGCAGTGTAGAAGCAAGTTTATTAAGGATGTCTAAAGCCAGTACATCAGGACTTTTCTTCTTCATATTCTGGGAAGAAGTTTCTGAATTATTTGCTGCAGCTTCCGAATCAATTTGGAAAGCTTCCAAATGCCTGCCAGCCCTTCCACCCCTTAGACGTGCCAAACTATGACGATTGCGACGACTGAAAACATCACTTGAACGAACAACTGATAGAAATTCACGTTCTACTCCCCATTGCGAGAGAGAACTATTCCTGATTGAAACAGGATTCATGTATCTAATGGAGGGAATATCAACAGAATCATCATTCTCCCTTTCAGACACATTAGACACGCCTGTATCAGCACTTTCAGGCTCTGCTTCAACATTCTGCTTCTCATCCACCTTAGTATCAAAGCACAAAGAAATTTGCCACAGTATTTCCCTGTAAGCCATCCCTAGATCCTTCAGTACATCAGCATCTGCAGAACCCAATTCAGATACGACAGTAGTGGTCACTTTCAACAAAGAATTGGAAAGAGAGAGTATTCCTTCCAAACTAGAGAGGCACCTCAGGACCTTAATTCTCTTGGAAACTTCCACCTGAGCGAGCTGGGACCCGCCAACTGAAGCCCAATGTTCATTTGTTGACTTCAAATGTTCTCTCAGGAAGGAACAAACTGCTTGAGCAAGCGAAGCAGAATGCTGAGGAGAGAAGTTCTTAAATGCAACAGATATGCTTTGACCGAGAGCAACTGAAAGAGGCATTAGAGGCAAAGTGAACAATTGGAGAACACATTCAATTCCCTTCTTCTCAACAAAAATTCGGCATGTATCGGAGTTCTGAAGTATTGTTTCAAGAAGACGAGCAGCATTGCTTATATAATCAGGTAAATAAGATTCCAAATTCGATAGTAAGGCATCAGAAGATGATTCAAGTGACTGCTCACAACTTTCAGCCCTGCATGAATCTCTGTCATCTGAAGAAACAATATCTCTATTCTCAGCTTCAGTTTCCATGGGTACAGGTTGAGAGCAGCTTGGATCATCTGTGGACAGAGAGGCAGATTCAAGTCCAGATCCAATTTTTGCAATACTGTTCAGTATTTCAAGCAGCATATCAACTCCTTGTCCACGCAATGATGAAGCATGACGCATTAGTTCATCCAGACCACTGGACAAGGAACCCGGAGTATCACCAGTAAGGGCACGCAAGTATGTTTTGGAAGTAAAAACTTTCACAAAGCACCTCAAAGCATTATGATCTTTCACAGCTTGAAGCCCATTGTTGTTCAAACACAAGGCATCGAGACACTGTGGTATGCAAGCAATAGCTTCAGCAGAACAAAGAATACCGTCCATTATAGCATCCATAAATGTAGAAGGAATACCAGCTGCTTCTAAGACAGAAAAGCAGTTAGGATCTTTGTGAATGAGATCACTCATAACAGTTGCTGCAAGTGCAAATACCCCACCACCAAAATCTTTAGCTCTCTTGAAAATTATACATAAGCAATCGGGCAACAAGCTCTCTTCTGAACCATAAATACGAGCAGGTGTTCCAGGAGCATAGGTTCCCAAAGATATAGCACGAAGTAACGCTTTCATCAATGATCGGTGATGATATGCAACCAGGGCTTCAGAACAAAGAGGCTGCAAACTATCTAGATCGGGAGAAGTATCTGCAACTACTTGAGAACCAATACACTCCAAACTGTCTAGGTCAATAGCAGTACTCTGCTGATTCGAAGCACTATCAACGTGAGATACTTCTACCTTTAAGCGTAATATTGTATCATCCAAACCTCCCAAGTCTCTGAAAAGCGCAGCGGCTGGATTACTATAATCCATAAACGCTTCTAGAACATGTACGGCTGTGCTAACCAAATGCAAGTGCTGCGGATCAGTATCTTTGAGTAGAGGAAGAAGAGTTGGTATAAATCCTGCTTCACGCATAGCTGAGCAACCAGATGAAGATGACACCAAAACAGTAACAAGAGATAACAGAGCCTCCGCAAAAACAACAGACCACTTTGATGAATTACTAACAATAGAATCAATAGCTTTTTGCATGAGGCTGGATAGAATACCACGTTGCCCACCAGATGTTACAGCAGTCAATACAGTAGGCTGGCGCGACCTATCTTGACAAAGGGCAACCAAGGAAAGAAGACTCAAAATTCGAATTTTTTCAGGAACTGCGTCTTCATAGCTCAACAAGGCAACCAATTCATTGATGAACTCTGGCTCAGTGTTGAAAAAAGAAACCAGGTCATCAGTGTCACCGCAAGCTTGAACAAGAACTATAAAGGCATACAGCCGGATGCATGTGTATTGTTGCCGTGCAGCAAGGGAGCTAAATCCCCTAGCAAATCGCAACCTTGTCAGAAGAGAAAATCTCAAACTGTGGGGGACTTTATATTCTACAACTAAATTATTCAGAAGTTCAAGATCAGAATCTTTTCTGGTGTTAACGTCAGGCAAATGTATGATTTGTAAACCTTTGGTAGGCTGTTCTGTAGAATTGGGGTCACTCGAAGATTCGTCCACTGCATAAAACTCAAAATGCAGGGTGCAAGCCAACTGGTACGCAATTGGGTCAATTCCATTTGGTATGGCACAAGAAATTAATCCAAGACCTCCTTCTTTTCCCCCCCAACCCTGTGCAAAAGCAAGTAATCTAGAATTTAGAAAAGCATCTCTTATAATGTACTTTCCAATGGTCTTCTTCAAAAAAGCAGCCAAAGTCTGCAGGCATGCCTCAACGACATCCGCATCCGTCGAAGCAAGCAGAGACGATAAGTGATGCTGCATTGATATCACAAAGTTGGATAAATAACATTAAGTTAAAAAAGAAATATAATGAACAATAAACAAGAAAGTAAATGGCATTAATGTGTCCTCTGATGATGATATCTATAACAGTAGCAGCAAAGAAAATAGTAACATTAGAATGAAACCTGCTAGTTCTAATCAATAGAAGCTCACACACAAATTTACAACACGCACTGCACATCAATGCTCACTGCATCTCAAAATGAATTCCCAAATCTATTTTGGGTAAACAGAAATTTATGTCCAATATAAACTGCCCAATTAACACTGCACAAAATTGCCATGAAAAACATATATTCTTCAGAAGTCGTTATTTCCAGTTCATATTTTTCTTGGTATCCAATGCCCTACCACCAACACAACACCATAGTCACCCAACCGCCAGCACTACCAGCAGTCCCCTATATACACAAACTAATGACAAGCTACCACCTTAGGTATCATGGTCATCTAAAAGTTGCCAGGTCATGCAGAAATATTTTGCTTCCAGATATGTGGACAAAATAATTGTAAATAGACTAAGAAAAGAAGGGTAAATACCAATTGATGTCAAATGCACATCAGGTTTCTTTATAAAAAATAAGATGGGTTGACCAAAGCTGAGATTGAGATAAAGACAAGTACCTCATATGAGCTGTAGAAGTGCTTATTGGTGCAGTTCTCTAATATTATTCTGATGACACGGAGAATCTGAAGAACAGCAACCCTAGGGAAGGGAGGATCAGATTCCAAAAGGCTGTCTTCAAGTTGCAAATCTTTCCTTGATTTTATATATTTCTCAAAATAGGTATCAAAGTGATTAAATAAATCGACCCAATGATGGAAATCTCCCTGCATCCAGAAGAAAATCGATATCAATCAAAGCAAGTAATGTACTTAAAGAGTTAGGTGAAGTTTGTAAATGCACCTTGTCAAACTCCCAAACAAATGTTTTTAGCAGTCCTTCTATATTTTCAAGTGGGGTATCTGTAACACTGCTGATGAATGATTTAATCTTTGGAGGCTGCAAAAAGTATAGAAAAAAAAGATCTATTATCTCCAAATGTCGAGGATTTTGATTCTGATAGCATACCCACAACATGAAAACGAGTAAAAAGCACAAACAACAGTCAGGAAATTATATTAGAAAATTATATTTTATCAACAACACAAGGACAAGATTTACGATTGGGGAAAGATTTCACAACCTAAAATCAGTAAGTCTAAAAACAAATTGGTTTATTTCTTTACAAAGCTCTGAGCGTCTAAGTAAGTTTTATGGCTTACCATCACAGTTTCCATCAACTTTTAGCTATCCATAATCAATGTTTAAAAAGGCATAATCAGTTTTTTGAGGCCTTTTTTCTCTGTGAGGTGAGGCATAAGCCTCCCTGTGCCACAAACCAGTAAATAAAGAAAAATACAAAATAAATAAAGCCATGTAACAATGCGTCTCCTCTGTTTAAATAAAGCTATGCAACAGAATAGATGAGTAAATGACAAATTAAGACCAGACAGATATTCACAAAATTAGGTTGACTTAATGTTTTTCTAAACAAACGGATGGATGCACAGTAAAGAATAGATATTGAGACCCAACAAAACTGAAGCCACAAGGAAAAGGGTTAAAACGGGGTCGAGAAGCAGATGAAAGGAGAAAAGATAAGCCAACTGAAGACATAGATGGAAGGAGAAAAACAAAATAAATGAAAGAAGAGGAGAAGAATAAAAAATAAAAGCAAAATCAGTTGCGGAGTCCTAATAGATACTGCTGGTGTTGCTGAAATTTTTGCAGGGGAAGAAGTTGCCTCAGTGGAGCAGTAAGAATCAAGAAGCATCTGCCTCTGTTTTTGTAGTTGAGTGGCCATGGAGCAGTAAGAATTGTAACAGAAGTTTTTTCTTTATTTTGTCTTGGGGGGTGTGCTTTTTCATTATAATACCATTACTTCTATACTTGTTGCAGAAAGAGTAGGTAAACAAGAAAAAACACCTTTAAAACATTAGTAGGCTGTGGGCCCACTTCCAAAGAACAATTTAAATCTGAAAATAAGAAGCCCATACCTCACGTTATTTAATACATAAGCTTCATTAGCAAGAGGTGTGGCTTACAAAATAGCTTTAAGTTAAGCGCTTTAAGGCAATTATCTTATGCCTCGATTTGAATCACGCCTCTCTCATGCTTTTTTACACGTGCCCATAAAAACACTTAACAGGTCCAAAAACTCATGTAAGCAATAGAGACAGAAAACCAGATCAACTGCATTCAAATGACTTTGCACTTTCCTAGAATCAGTTCAAACACACTTTATAGATGACATATATAAGTTTTTAGAGTTTAATACATAAGCTTCATTAGCAAGAGGTGTGGCTTACAAAATAACTTTAAGTTAAGCGCTTTAAGGCAATTATCTTATGCCTCGATTTGAATCACGCCTCTCTCATGCTTTTTTACACGTGCCCATAAAAACACTTAACAGGTCCAAAAACTCATGTAAGCAATAGAGACAGAAAACCAGATCAACTGCATTCAAACGACTTTGCACTTTCCTAGAATCAGTTCAAACACACTTTATAGATGACATATATAAGTTTTTACAGCTGTAGATCGTCAATGAGAAGTTTTCAAACACAAACTGCAAAACGTCATAAATAGATGGAGAAATCGATTAGAACATTGGCAGAAGTTAAGACACGTGTACCAAATATTTTGACATGAAAGTATAGCATATTATTTTCTGCCAACACGTCCAAAAGGCCATCGAATATATTTTTACCCAATGCTAGAAAGCCTTGGGGCTCTTCTATTATGCAAGTGATTTTGGATATTCTGATTAAAAAAAAAAATTCAATGGGATTTATTTCCTTTATTTCCATTGTACTCAACATTTATATTGACAACAGTGTATCAAACAAATATAATTGAGTGATGTAGAAACCAAGGAAATCAGGAAAGAGAAATAAGGGCTGTTTAAGCCTTAAGGTGCTGAAGAATGGTTCCTGGAAAAATAAAATTGAAGGAAACGAGAGAAACAGGAAGAAACGAATCTAGGGGGAAAAAACCTTAACCCCGAAGACATCACTCCATGCTTCCTTCACACAGTTCAAAAGCTCTAATAATTGCCATGAAAACAAAATCTTCCCTGGATCCGAAGATAACCTGAGGTTAGACCTCCTATCTTCCTTAATTCTATTCGCCATATGTTTTCTAACTGGTAACTAAACTGTTAAACGGAATTACCAAACCATGCCTTAATAATTCTACAAAATTAGATGACAGCTGAAGTTCAAAATATCCCAGATTCATAATACAAATAAAAAAAGATTTAGAAGCTGAATAAAAAGTACTGAATAATGATTCGATTTTGTCTATAAAATATCTTCGAAAGAGCTCATATTTTCCTTGTAAATACACTATATTTTCTTTTTCTCATCTTTTGTTGCCTGCATCATTCAAGACAACATGAACTAGATTTATGAACTCATAAAAAAAATACATGCTGCACAAACACTTGCCTCCTGACATGACAACAAGCATGCCATGAAATGCAATGGAAAGTATGAAACTTTTTGCAGCAGATTAAGAAAAAACCAACTGCCAATACAAATTTAGAAGCCGAATCTAATAAGGTGTCCATAACAAAAAAAATGTTTTTCACCCTCTCCATCAGAAATAACAAAATCCTCTTTAGCTTAAGTGGGTGGGGAAAACCTTAAAACTCAAGTAGCTGACACGGGTAAAACAGCAAAGAGATCATTTTTACCCCTAAAATATATAAACCCTAAATTCTACCTCATATTAGAATTGAACGAAAGGAATCTTCACGAAAACAAGTAAAACGTTAACAAACATATTTTTCAAAATCCGACTAATAGTAATTCACGATCATTTCCCTGCTCACAAACACTTCGAAGACACACCACTTCATCAAAAATAACAAAATGATTGATCGGAACATAAAAAAACATTCCACTGACCACTTCAAGTGCCCTCCTACGCTTCAACTTCATTCCTGAAAATCAACCAAATGAAACCATTTTCCTTAACAAATAAGGATTAAAAAATCAATGAATAAATAGACCGATTCAAGAACCGATCGAAACTGATACCACGGAAGTAGAAGTCAAGAATTTCAAGAAAATAAATGGAGGAGAATCATACGGTAGACAATCAAGAAATTGGAAAAGTCATANATTCCTGAAAATCAACCAAATGAAACCATTTTCCTTAACAAATAAGGATTAAAAAATCAATGAATAAATAGACCGATTCAAGAACCGATCGAAACTGATACCACGGAAGTAGAAGTCAAGAATTTCAAGAAAATAAATGGAGGAGAATCATACGGTAGACAATCAAGAAATTGGAAAAGTCATAAAGGCTTTAAACGGTACAGAGAAATTAATTTATTTGTATATATAAATATGAAAGATCTGAATTTCTAGGGTTT
>CAIGRN010058843.1:0-13684 GCA_903798345.1 Fraxinus anomala
TTTTTTTTTTTTTTTAAATATTTGGAACCAAATTACTTTTAACTAATTTTTCAAAAGTAACATGACTTGTATTCCAACCCAAAGTTCATGCCACAAATAGCATACAATTTATCGATTCTATTTGTTAAAAATTGGAATTTGCATAAGCAACTCTTGCTAAAAGGTAAAACTACTCAACCAAAGACTAAGAAAATGTCTCAATAATTGACACAACGTTGACTTTAACTATCAAGTGAAGGCTGATGACAGCACCTAAATAATGGCATTGTTTTCTATTTTTGCAGGCCATAAGAGGTTTCTCAGAAGTTTTAGGAGGAAATTCTGGGGAAAAGTTGAAGCAAGTCACATATATATCCATTTAGCTTGTCGAGCAGGGGATCATATGGTTAAGAGTGAAAAAATGCCATTGTAATTTGATACGGTTAATTTAATTATGTGCTCATTTCTTCTCCTATATGAAGTGCTACATTGTGAAATATTCATTACATGTTTAGTCTTTCTTCCCACCGCTTTGGGACATTTGGACTTGTATGGTGTTGAGTTCTCGTTACCCCCCACTTGCACAATTTTGGGCTAGAGCTGTGCCTCGGTTTGAGGTTGCGAGGGTACCATTCAAACATTATTAATCATTTTCCTTTCTTACATGTCATATTATTCGTAATTTGGTTCGAATTTGAATAATCATACTTATTCTGTTTTTATGCCCTTTCGAAATCCTGTGATAATTCTCTTTTTTTGTTATTGGGAATGTTCTTGTCATACATATACATAAAGTTTCACTTGTATAACTTTATCTGATTTCAGTGAATCTTCACTTGGCATTTTGCATCGTTTTAAAAGAAAGGGTGTTAATTTTTCAGATACCTTTTATGGTTTTTGTAAATCTACTATTGAATGGGTGGACATGATTCCATTTGATTCTGTTTCCAAAAGTACCATACCAAATTATGAACCAATGATTTTTTTTTATAATGAAACTAATGTTTTTTTTTAAATATATGGAACCAAATCGGAACCGTTTGGTTTGGTTTTGATTCTATTATTTAAATTTTCAGATGATAAATGCAAATTAAAATATATCACTATATTCATAAGTTAGCAGTATATGCCTTAATCAAAAAATAATCATCAAATAAAATATTGTGTAATAAATTCATTTATAAAAGTCCAAACTAACAAACAAAATATGTTACTGCCGAAATACGAAAGAATTGAAATCTTAGATCAAAGTATGAACTTTCCAAACATGAATTCCTGAACAGTGAACGACCATACATTTTACTTGGTTACTAATAGGCGTTGCTTCTTCCCTTATTTTGTATTTGTGAAATCTTTTGGCTAGTTTATAGTGTGCACTCTGTAATAAGAAGAATATGGTCTTGGTAGAAAATGCATTTGTCCTGCAAAATACCCTGGTTAAGCTACTTGAGATCAAGAAATGAACCGAGTGACAAAAGGAATATAGTATGTGGTCGTCGATATAAATGTTAGTTTCGATTTTACTAGAATGGAGTGGTGAAAATATATTTATGTAGAAAAGGTAAATTGTGGATGTTTATTTTGTTAAGGTTTTGCATAATTAGAGGAAGTGGGAAGGTGGACAATGTAGTGTCTTTGTCTCCCATCCTTAAGAAAGGGACCTTCGCCGCTGCACCCTTGTCCCACCAAATAAATACGTACATATGCTCGTAGTCTCTCTTTCACTCTTTTGCACAAGCATGCATATTTTCCAAGTTCTTCGACTTCTTGAAACTTACAATTGAAAGATGAATGAACCACTTGTTATTTGTGGTACATTATCTATTATCTAGGTGCATCATATTTAAATTTTGAATTTATAAAACCTCATTTGCAAAATACTTCCCAAGTACTCAGATGTATTTTCTAGAATTATACCCGTCTAGCAAAAAAGAGAGCAAACGAGAATATGTTTAGTACGTTCACGTACGTAAGATAATAAAAAAATATCAAGTATTGTCCATTATAGTATGGAAACGTCCCTCGTGGGGATCCATTACATTTAAATAAGGGGAGTATGTATCTTAAGACACATTGTAAGGGCACGTACAATGCACTAATGAGTCACTCTTGGGGTTCAAGATAGATACATAGAATTTATTAATCTTTGATCATAAATTGATTCTTTATGAAGAAAGATCTTTCAATAAGATTCTTTTTGGACGGTAAGGAATCATCAATATACCTTTTTTTTTTTTTTTTTAAACTCAAGAAACTATCTTCTCTTTTCCTAATTTTATACCACTGCAAAACTAGGCGCTAAATTTTGCATAATTGAACAAGATTGTAACTTTTATCATTCGAGTTATTGGTTTTTGAAGTCTATAGTGAATTCTGTGCTGAAAAGAGCGAATTTGATAACCTCAAAAATATATGTAATTATGTAAGTTAATTTTCAACACACCAAACACTCGAAGTACAAAAATAGGTTCAAGATGAGAACAAGTGTGAGGTTAGAGAAAAGATGAAGAAGAAGATAAAATTGCTAATTATCCCCATATAAACGCAAATAGACCGAGTGCACCATGACCAATCAGATATGCAAATAAATCAATTTTCACTTTGTCAGCTCCATAGAGTGTTGCCTTCAGCTGCCAAACAGAGAAGCAGTCCATAATTCTGCAGAGGAAGTAGTGCTATTGGAGCTAATATATTCTTCCCTTATCACCTCCAAAGGATTTTCCAAAGCTTTTAGAATATACTTCATACCGGGCCGCTTTCTAGGCTGGGGGTCGAGGCAAATCTTGGCAACAATGGCCATCACCCATACTTCCTCAAACAAATCCTCGTCTACAACTAATGACGGATCCACAATATTTGTAACGAGGTCCTTGTCCGACCTACTGATGTAATTTAATGTTGTTTCTAACCACTTCTCGGTCGAGGAATTACTACAACCGCTGATACTCAGCTCGCCTGTTACTAGCACGAGCAAAACCTTCCCAAAGCAATAAACATCATACGCACATGTTGCACTAGGGATACCTGCTCATTTCAGGATCGAAAAGAACGTTTTAGAAAATTAGATTAGTAGGAATATTTTAATTTTGAATTTAGAGGTCTGTGTGTATTATTCCCTTTCTCTATAGCTGGCCCTAGGGCCATACAGCCCTATAGTGACCGGAAGAGTACTACAGTCCATTTGTTCTCAAATGAGACAACATAATTATCTTGTGGTTTCGACCTGAGAAGTGTTCATCAAAGGCAAACTATTTTGTATACATAAAATTATAAGAACTTCCCACTAGAAGCATTTCTAATTTTCTGTATGGCATAGAATATCAACTTAATATTATATAATTACCCCTCAAACAATTTATGCTTGAAACACAATTATGCAGTGCATAAGACTCAGAAATAAGCAGCTTATTTCATTATGAATGAGTGAATATATAGAGGTTTTGAGGCTATTAGACACTTCTATTAGTGTTCTAGACACTTCTATTAGTGTTCTAAACCGTGGCACGAAGAGGAAGCAAAATGCCTCGCTTTGCACTTTTTTACGCTTTTTCAATTTTGTTTATTTTTTTAATATTTTTTCACGCCTAGGCATGCCTAGTGCACTTTTTTATGCTTTTACGTTTTTTTACGCCTTTCAACTCTTTTTTACAATTTTTTTCTTTTAATTATTAAATAATTTTAGATTGATTTAAAAATTTAAAATAATATTAAAATAAGAAAACGTTTTTTTATGCTTTTTATCACCTAGGCTTCACCTAAGCTCGACCTCCATATTTCCTACAGAAAGACATGTTGTTTTAGGATGAATCAAATAAAAGCAACATAGTAGCATCATGAAAACTGTCACAGTGGATAAACTTTTCAAGCCATCACAGAGAATCTGGATGGTTCAACATATCGTTTATGTTGTTTGGCCATATGCATTATATCATACCTTATTATTCAATAGTTAACCCTGACAGAAGCGTATGCCTCTACTATCATGTAAAAATGAAAACATTAGATGTAGAACTGCAATAAGAAAATAGAACGTACCGGAACTGTCTTCTTCGTAAGTCCTAAACATGAAAAGACAAACTTGTCACTATCATTCGGCAGCATGAGCATGCAAAATAAGAGTAACTAAAGAGATGTTTATAGTTTTTGGAGAATTCACCTTCAGAAACTGCTTAAAAGGCACAAAATAAGTTAATTTCATTTCTTGTAGAAAAGGAAACACAGTTCAACATTTACTTCTGTATTCGATATGAGTAATGCTATGGTAACATAGCATTTGACATAAATGATGACCAAAATGCCAAATGGCGGGGGGGTCATTGGTCTTCCTTTATGTCAAGAAAAATGTTACCATACCATTACTCTTCGATAATATGGTCAAGAGTCAAGGCTGTACTCAACAATATTAAGAAAGAAATAGAAATTAAAATCGTCTTTCACAATAATGTTACAAACTTAATAACCAGAGTTTGCAAAAAGATAATGAGTATTCTTATAACGATTATGATATGAAACCTTGCCATTAAATGCGAAAAACAAACATTTATATATATATATATATATATATATATATAAAAGAAATTAAGTTTGGGAATCAGAATGACCTGGTGAACTCATTTTCACGAGTACGAGTTTCCATTTCTGTAGCACCACCCTGACTTAGACTCCCGATCCGCACTTCAAAATTATCATCAAGCAGTATGCTGCTGGCTTGCAAATCTCTTCAAGAAACAGGTTAAGTGAATAATACTATATAGGGAATTAGTTATCTATTACTTAGAACTTAGTTACACAGAAGTAAGTTCTACAGTTGGCTTAAAGTCTTAAAACTGATTGTACTTCGGTGACAGTTCTGTTCTTCACTCATTAGTTTTCTACTTCAATTTTTCCAATTTTGAATATAAAATTTAAAATGTAATCAAAAGCAAATTGAAAGATACCCGTGAAGAAGAGGGGGAGCACATTCATCGTGTAGATATGCCAAACCCTCGGCAGCTCCAATGGCAATTTTCATTCTGGTAATCCAATCTAGCGATGGCAAATCTTTATCAGATTCCTTGTAAAATTTGTTAAATAAAGAACTAGACAAATCTCTATTTGACATGAACTTGTACACCAAAAACTTCTCATTCTCATTCTCCAAGCAATATCCCAAAAGAGGAACAAATCTCACATGAGAAATCTTGCTAAACAAATTCAACTCTAACAAATAAGCTTCCGGATTAACTAACCGCAAATCGATTATTTTAATAACCACAGACATCGATCTTCGTCCCCTAATTCTGTTTCTCATGGAAAAAGCTAAAGAATCATCGAAAGTTCCCTTGAAGAAATCGCCTGACTCACCGCGCTTAATTAAATTTTTTACATTAAAATTACCAGTGGCTCGTCTAATCTGCTGATACGTAAACGAAGTTCCGAGCTTCGAAAAATGGAGAGAATTTAAACTCGGTGTAAATTCTGAAGATATGGAGCTGGTGACAGAATCGCTTCGACAGATCTCCCGGAACTGCTCTCTTTTCAGCGTGGCTGCGACGAGCCTTTCCCAATCGTCGTAGGCTTTAACCATCTCAATTTCTTCAGCTAAAGCTCCACTTTGAAATGATTGAATCGAAAATGCAAAATTCCGAATAATTTAATTAGTAAACGGAGTTGGTATTGGGAAAATGAATTTGAAGGATTTCTTTCTCTTCAATTCAAATTCAACGCGGAGGAGATTAGGTGTTCAGTTCTTGACGCGGTATGAGAGAAATGCGCGCTATTATTTAAATTCCCTTGTATCATTGCAAGTCTAATAATTTTTTGTGATATCACTCGCGGTTAGGAGTGGGTATTTTTATTTATTTTTTTTTATTTTATTTTTTATTTCCTGGAATCACCTGATCGAATTAGAACTAGAACTATACATCTAGACCAAATCATTTTTACCTAAAAATCACCTCGACCCAATCCAAAATCGAACCGTACCAACTGATTTTATCGATTCGATTGGAAGTCCGTCTGATTTTGAGTCTCGAAATTGAGAATCAAATTATTTTCTTATTCTAGCTACATAA
The DNA here is from genome assembly GCA_903798345.1 of Fraxinus anomala. Lineage (NCBI taxonomy): Eukaryota > Viridiplantae > Streptophyta > Magnoliopsida > Lamiales > Oleaceae > Fraxinus > Fraxinus anomala. The sequence continues at coordinate 6,033 of CAIGRN010058843.1, forward strand.
CTAAATTTTGGCTCGATTTTAAAAACAATTTTTAAAAACCTCTTAATTAAATATTAATTTGTATGTATATATATATACATTAGTGATTCCAATGTTTGTAATTCGCGATGAAATTGATATGGAACAATTCTTAAAACAACAAATCTATTTGTACATAAATGGATTTGCCAGACATCCAACAAATGAAGTAGAATTGTTGTTAAAATACCCGAAACCAAATCACCCAACACACACCCCCAACAAGAAGCATGAAATTAGCCAACATTTGATAGGATAATCGGTATATAATGTCATCATTAGTTAAATTCACTTTCATATTTCTTGAATACCTTCCGTAACAACATTTACATATTCGGATTCGACCTTTGTTCAATAAATGACATTAGGAAAAAAAGAACTTTTTTAAAAAAGAATTTTAATGTAATTAATTTGGAATTTCAAGCAATGAAGTCTTGTGAATTACACAACATGATAATTTACAATTCATAAGAGAGCCCAATAGAACAGAAAACAAGCCTTCAAACAGATGGAAGCACAAAAAGCAATTACTACCTAACCCTTGCTGTGTCTCCATCCTCAGAAAAGGGGAGTCTAAAACCTGCAAACAATTTGAATTTTTCACTGTCCAACACGACCGACCAGTGACCCGTACACGGATTGACCAGAGAACCCCGAAAGAAGAGAAAAATTTACAGGGAAGAACCAACAAGCAAGACATCCAAATGTGGAGACTGCTGTTATTGACAAAGAATGAAGTAGAATAATCTTCCATTTAGTCCTCGTTTTCTCGCTCTACATCATTCACGTTCAAGGGTTCCGGGAAGATCTCGTTGGAATGTTGTTTGGTTGAGAACGAATGACCATATCCTTCATCGTTTTGTCCACTTTCTTGAGAACCTGTTGTTCTCGACTGTTTGAAACTGTTAACAAGTTCTGCTTTTTGAGAAGGTATGGCTGGCATAGATGCCACATTTGAAGAGCTTTGACGCCAGCTGCCAAATAGGGTAGCATTCCACGACCCTCTCGAGGAAGTAGTTCTAAGCCTTGCTGAGCTTGCATGCTCGTCTCTTACAACCTTCAAAGGGTTTTCCAAAGCTTTAAGAATATATCTCATTAGGGGTCGTCTTGTGGGCTTGGGATTAAGGCAAGATCTTGCAACAACTGCCATGGCCCACACTTCCTCCAGCAGATCCTCGTCTATAATTAATGAGGGGTCGACAATGTTTGTCACGAGTTCCTTATCATATATACTGATGTAAGGCAATGTCGCTTCTAACCACTCCTTTGTGGTGGCATCAGTTGATGAACTGATACCCAACTTGCCTGTTACGAGCTCAAGCAAAACCTTTCCGAAGCAGTAAACATCATAGGCACATGTTGCATTGGTCATACCTGGCCATTTTGAACACAAAGAATATTTATATGCATCATAGCAAGTAAAGATTTAAGAATTTTCCATTCCGAGAGTAAACATCATTACGAATATGCATCAGACCAAGTAAAAATTTAAGAATTTTCCATTCTCAGAGCAAACATCGTTATGATCTTTAACCACCACTATCAAATTAAATAGACAAAATTATGAAGCATAGTCGAACTTTTAGGGGTTGTTTGAGCCCCATTTTTCTGAAAAAATCATTTTTTCAAAACTCATTTTTTTAACCACATGTAAATCAAAAACTTTTTCTTAATTTTTAACCACACATTCTCCAAAAACCACTATTCAAAAATGCATTTCTTCTCTCAAAATGGGGCTCAAACAAGGGCTTAAATGCAAGATCACAGTATGTTTCCTCATAAATGGTACTTTTGGGAAATTTCTGTCTGCTTCTAAATTCTAAGACGAGGGATAGTCGAAGTAAATGGTGCTCAAACAACTGCCTGATTGAAGAGCTTAATTGAAGTTTCATCAAATAGTAGATTGTTATTTAAAGGAATATAGCAGGAATAAATCAGAACATGAAGCAATAACCGATATTTAATGCTTTTGGAGTCGGAGCTTTCAGGTTAGTTTTCTGCTAACCATCAAAGAAAGCAACAGTGTCATATGGAAACTTGAACCAATAAGAGCTTTATATGGACAAGAAATGAACTCTTAAAGTACCAAAAATATAGCAAATTTTCTCTTCAGCAGTTGCCTTCTAAGTTCTAACTATGAATTGCTTTGTATTTCAAGATGATACAACGAGACTTTCCGTAATATATTCTACTATCTGATCGTTGGAGTAGATCAATCCCGCTTATAAATCCAGATAGAATGAATATAGCATTGTATTGGCAAGGAAATGTAATCGGTAGGATTTTATTGCCACCAATTACAGGGGAGAAATGGAGAATATATAGAGGAAACAAACAATGATAAGAGAACTACAGTTAAAGAAATTGCACGTACCTGAAGTACCTTGCTCAGATGTCCTGTGTATAGGGAAAGGATAACAGTAAGAACCATGATTAAGCGTATGAGTAAACTGTACAAGAATACAACAACTACCTCTTTTTCTTAATAAATTTGGGTCGGTTACATGAGTAAGATGTACAAGAATAACTTCACATAAATCACAAAAAAAAGTAGCTCTTTCAAGTTTTGTCTTAAAAACTGGTTCGCTGATCCCAAAATTGATAACATAGAAAGAAATTCAGTAGTCAACTTCATTTTTATTTTGATACAAGTAGGCCAAACAAATATTCTAGCATGTTTGGAGCTTAAAAGTTACTTTTCTAGAAAGTAAGTTAAGAAAAATAAGTGTTAGTGAAACAATTAACTTTTGAAGTTATGTTTGAATAAAAAGAAGCTTAAAAGTAACTTTTACTTCTTTTTAAGCTTAGCCAAACATGCTAATGTGGTCAGCGTCTCCTACGTACCATTGAAAAGCTATAGCAAATGAATATTGAGAAGAAAAAGAAAAGAAACAATTCGTAGCTTTGACGGACAAAAATACTCACTGTGGCAACCGCAGTAACCTTGTAATCCTGTTTTGATGAGTGTCCCCCTCTTGAACACAAACTTCACTCAAGCTTCCTAACCGTACTTCAAATTTATCATCAAGAAGTATGCTGCTGGCTTGAATGTCCCTTTATGAATAAAAACAAATAACTATCGCTGTTAAATATTTCAATTGTGATTAGACACAGTAAACCAGAACCAGGGAAAATAATTTTAGAAAAAAGGTTGTTAACAAATATAGATTTCATGATGCAAGTTGCACAGAACATGTAACTTTTAAACTCCACAAAATAATAAAAATTTATGGGGACTTGCATACCTAGAGTGGAAGTATTTGATAAATTTTTGCATACCTATACAACAGCGATATAGTGTACTAAGCCTAATTTTAGTGTTCATCTGAGATCTCAAAAGGTGTCTTACTTTCATTAAGAAAGTAAAAGAAGTTGGTCACTGAAAGTGTAACAATTTTAGCTGATTTAATTAATAAGAAAAATCAGCTCTCAGTAAATTGGTTTCTTGAATAACTATACAAGTTATTGTAGCCAATGCAGTTCAATTTTACAGATGGAAAGCTCTACAATAGTTCATTTTTGTTCTCAACAAATCTAATAAAATGCAGTAAATCTGCATCCCCATGATGTACGGTAATTTAACTACAAACAAACGGACATGAGGATAACCACCACCTAAAATGTGAAAGGAGGTAAAGATTGCAAGGACATGACCTAAAACATATAAATTTATGAGATTTGTGCCTCACTTGAAGGTAAACATTTCTTGAAGTTGGGTTAATTTACAGTCTCCAATCACCCCCATTACCAGCCAAAAGTTGTGAAGAAAACCAATAGTAATTAATAGCAATCATTCTTTTCCAGAAACTGTACTTTATTATTGATTTGCTTCTACTTCCTAGTTTCCAATAAGAAAACAACGACTGTGAAATACAAATATATTAAATGACAGCAACTGCGGCACCCAACACAAACTTCCTCCATTCTATACACTACGCCCTCTAGTTTACATGAATATTTACAAATTAGATCCATGTGCAGTGTCATGTGTATTATCTAGGGCGACAAACTAGAACTAAAAGCTGAAGCATAACGTTCAATTCATGCATTCTAATTCCTTTAGTTTTTTATCTATGAATGAGTAGTCTATTACATTAGGTTAAGTACTTATCATTGCATGCCAACACATAAAGCTCCAAATATTCACCATGAAATCAGCTTAACATGTAAAATGAAGTGTCAAGTAGTAATTTGAGGCAAAAAGGGAAAACATGGAATTGAAAGGAATTCAATGTAACCAAGTCCAAGAATACCTGTGAACAAATGGTGGGGTACATTCATAGTGTAGGTAAGATAAAGCTTCAGCAGCTCCAATTGCAATTTTCAATCTCGTTATCCAATCCAGTGACTGTAAACTGCCATCATCTGAATTTGTTTTCTTGAATAATGAACTGGATAAATCTCCATTTGGCATGTATTTGTAAATGAGAAACTTCTCATTCTCGTTCTCCAAGCAGTGTCCCAATAGAGGTACCAATCTTTGATGAGAAACCTTGCTAAACAGGTCCAATTCTGACATATAGGCTTCCTTTTTGACTGATGAACGCAAATCAATTTTTTTTATGACGATGGGGTTTGCGTCTTCAAGGATACCATGGAAGAAGTCACCAGAATGACCGTTCTTGATCAGATTGAATTCACCTGTAGCTTCAAGAATTTTCTTATAGGTAAATGTGTCTCCCAAACTAGAAAAATCCAACACTGCTCCGGGAGGTAAACTTCCATTTGCAGGAACAGGTCCCGCGCCGATGCTTCTCTGGTTTGTTGCACCATTTTTGTGCTTGCATACAATCAGCAGTATAAACACAATTGCCAAAAGTGCAATCAGTCCAGCAGCCCCCAAAACAGAAGCCAAAATTATTACTGTTCGGTGGCTCTTGTCAGATTTAGGTGGATGCGGCTGAGTTCCATTTGGCAGTCCAAAATTATCGAACACCAATCCCCTCTCAGCATAAAATGATGCGCATTCACTGACACTCCTTTGACTTGCCACATTCCGTAGGCAGTTCCTACTTAAAGATGTGTTTCCAAGCGCATAATCTGGAACCCTACCTTGGAGATAATTACCCGACACGTCAATAAAACTGAATCTCCTTATTACAGATGTAAGATTTCCATAAAAGAAATTCTGCGAAATGTTAAATACCGCAACACTGGCATTAGCATTCAAACTACGATTGGGCAGTGTACCAGTAAAGTTATTTCGCGATGCATCTAGATACGTCAATTGGGGCATTGACCACAGAACAAATGGAAAGTCGTCAGTGAAAGCATTATGGCTCAAAATCACACGCTGCAACTGAGTCAAAGGGGAAAACAAATCATCAGGCAATGTTCCAGATAGGAAATTATTCCCAATTATCAATTTCTGCAAGTTTTTCAACCCTCTTAAATCACGGTGAACCGATCCCAATAGTGAATTAAAACCAAGATCAAGGTCAACCAGACTGGAAAGGTCACCGAGTTGGGCAGGTATCAAAGAGGACAAACTGTTTCCTGAAAGATTCAAGAACTGCAGCCTAGACAAAGTCCCAATTTCTGGAGGAATTGCCCCGGACAAGAAATTCAAAGACATATCAAGCAAAGTGAGGTTCCTGAGGGCTGAAAAAGTCCCTGGAATCAACCCTGTGAGGGAATTCCGCGAAAGATCAAGTATAGAAAGGCGCAACAACTGACCTAAACTCGTAGGAACTATACCAGTAAGATTATTATCAGATAAATAAAGTTCAGCTAAGCTACTCAAATTGCCAAGAGTGAATGGAATAGCACCAGCAATCGAACAAGACCTAAGATCAAGCACTTGGAGTGAGCCAAGTCGCAGACCAAACCACTCGGGAATAGAACCCGGAAGCGCCAAATTCGAAGCATTGAATGAGGATAAAAAGGTCAAACTCTGAAGGGAATCCACCGAGAACTGAGGGTTTTGACTACCCTTCCGAGTCCTCTTGAACCCGGAAATGTTGATCCTTGTAACCCGCCCATTCGTGCATTGGATACCCACCCAGGAAATACACGGGTCGGATTTTATGGGCCACTCTTTCGCCCTCAATCCTAATGAAGATCTCAGTTGAAGCAAAGCTAATCTTTCTTGCCTTGACACCAAGAATTGCTGCTCTACTGTACAACCAATTAGCAAGAAAAACAACACAGCACAAACCAAAACCCTGTTACATCGTTCCACCATTTCTGCAGTAACTTCATTGAACTTCAAATGAAATTCGCTTCACATGCATACATACCCAATGCACTAAATAGATATTGGGTTTAGAAAAAAAATTGGGATTCTAAGCGTTACCGAGGATTACACAGTTTTATATGTTGCTTTGAAATAAAAGAAACAAACTTTCTTGGTTACCATACCTCTACAAATGAGAGCAATGACGATTTGATTCTTCAAACTCTTCTCTTGAAAAATCTTTTGCTCTGTCTCTCTCTCTCTCTCTCTACCTACTATTTCTTTCTTACAGTTCCAATGAGAGAGAGAGAGGGATTTTAAAAAAGAAGTCAAAAAAACTGGGCTTTAGATAAATAGACAGTGACAGAAAGACATATGTACAGTAACATATGAACAGTCTATATGTGTATATTTCTACACTGATATNTTTTTTTTTTTTTTTTGCATTTAAAACGCTGACAATTTGGGTGGGTCTTAAGCTTTACATGTGGTGGCAATGGAGGGTCTGTATTTAAAGGCAGCTGCTGAGCCCTGGCTCAGTGGTTTAAAAGAGACAGTGGACCGACCACTGTATCGAGTTTATGTCATACTGAATCGAACCGGGAATAAGAATGACTCCGGTTGGAGGTTTGACCGCCGAAAATCCCGCCCAATACAGCTAACCTTCAAACAACTCCTTCCTATTATGATTTATATACTGCATTTAAAACTCTAAAATTACAGTAATCTGTTTAGGTTAATATTTATTGCATTTTCTCTTTCCTGTTGACGGACAGTGAAGAAGATAGGAGTGCTAACGTTTATTTTAATTAAATGTTAGTTTTAGATTATTGGAGTTTAAACTTTATTTAAAGTCGGTCTTCAAACTACCGAGGTTACTCGAGATTATTTATGGGTTTAGTTGAGTAATAATTAATTGTAATTATGTCGTCGATTTGATTCAGCTAACAAAAGTTAATTAAAAGTGGAGTCGAAGTTCACAATTAATTTTATTCACAAATTTAATGGGACGCACAATTTCACTAACTTCTATAAAAAAAATCTACTAAAATTTTAATTTATAAATTAAATATGGGCAAAATGGTAAGGATTCCCCAATTAATGTGTGTGCATGTATAGTAATGTATAATTAAAGATAAAATTTGTCCCTAAAATTAAGGATTAAATGCAGTTTTTAAGGAATTGTTTCCAATGTCTTTTATTTCTATAATCGGTTTGTTCCCATTTTAGACCTTTTAAAACATTCCAATAAGTAAAGAAAATGACAAAGTTGATCCCAGTGGATAAGTGGTAAGACTAATTATTAAAAAAAAAAATCAATTATAAAAATAAAAACTAATATATCATATAAAAAAATAATTCTCAAATTTCAGTTGAGTCCAAGTGTCACACAGTGAGAATGCTTATCTCTCCATTCGGCACGGCAAGCACGCTACAACTAGACGTGAGGCCTATTTTA